>JASCZW010002869.1:0-55371 GCA_034211315.2 Aedes japonicus | reverse complement strand
GAACGCGTCGTGCACCCGTTTCGGGTCGTCAGGGCACCAGCGAACCGGACGCTAGGCTCCACCGGAATTGCTGGTCTGACTTCGGCACCCTACCGGTCGGTTGGAGTAAGCAGCAATAGCAAAAGCTTTCGGGGGATGTTCCGCCGCCAGGGAACTCTTCGTCGGCGTAGGGTAAATCCACCGTCGCGGACTACTCGAGTCGTGTCATGAGGTAGGAGCCAAATGGCTCAGAAAATGGGAGCTAAATGGCTCAACGTTGTTCGGTTTCGGGAGAACTTCCACTGCCGGGGAATCCTCCGTCGGAGTAGGGTACACCCACCATCGGGGGCTACTCGAGTCGATTGCGTCGAGGTGTGGGAGCTGAATGGCTCAGGGAGTGGAAGCTAAATAGCTCGACCAAAGTAGGGGAGCTAAACAGCTACAGTAGAGCAAGCTGAGAGTAGAGCAGAGGTCCGGCAATGCCGATAAAAAATAATAATTAAGAAGCGAGAGTCCCACGATGGTTACCGTGAAGGAGAGCACGTCAAGACGGTCGGCTATTTCACATCGATACACGTCTCGATGGGAACATGAAATAAGAGAAGCGCACGAGCACAGCCGCCCCCCGAAGTAGTCGCTTCACTGTGGTCCCGGGGCGAGAACGCAAACGGAAAATAAGGATTGTTTGTGGCTAGGCACGAAAGCGAGTCCCTTCATTTGGCCAGGATTTGGAAGCATTTTAAACTTTATAAAACACACACACACACACACACACACACACACACACACACACACACACACACACACACACACACGAACACACACACAACTGGGAGGCCATCGCCACAGCGCTGCATGGTATGCGGGTCCCCCACTACTTGTGTAGAATCCTTAAGAGTTACTTCCAAAACCGGATTCTGGTCTACGAAACGAACTCGGGGCAGAAGTCGATTAGGGTTACGGCGGGCGTTCCTCAAGGCTCCATACTCGGCCCAACGCTCCATAATGTACAGCGGAGTCCTAAAACTGAAGCTGCCCAAGGGCGTGAAGTCTATGGGTTCGCGGATGATGTCGTCCTCACGATAACCGGAGAGTCGCTGTAAGAAGTAGAAATGCTGGTGGCGGAGTCGACCGACGCAGTTGAAAACTGGATGAATGCAGTCAAGTTGCAGCTTGCTCACCACAAAACGGAAGTGATACTGGTCAGCAACTGCCGAAAGATCCAGTGGATGCAGATTACCGTTGGAGGGCACGTCATACCATCCGTGCGGGCTTTAAGACATCTAGGAGTTATGATCGATGACCGGTTGAATTTCAACACCCATGTAGACTATTCCTGCGAAAAGGCGACTCAAATGGTCAGTGCGCTTGCAAGGATTATGCCGAACGTCAGTGGTCCGAAAGGCAGCAGTAGGCGACTTCTGGCGGCCGTATCATCCTCGATACTGCGGTACGGCGTTCCAGCATGGGGAGCCGCGCTCAAAACGAAACGTAACCGCAGGAAGTTGAACAGCGTGTTTCGTCTGATGGCAATTAGAGTCGCGAGTGCGTACAGAACCATCTTGTCGGAGGCAGTTTGCGTTATCGCCGGGATGATTCCAATCTGCGTAACCCTAGCAGAGGATATCGAATGCTATCAACGGAGAGGAACCAGTAATGTGAGGAAGACGGCGAGGCTAGACTCCATGGTCAAATGGCAGCAGGAGTGGGACAACGCGGAGAATGGAAGGTGGACCCACCGGCTCATCCCCAATGAGGTGAACTTTTATCTCACACAGTTCCTGTCCGGGCACGGATATTTTCGCCAATACCTGCACCGGTGTGGTCATGCGTCGTCACCTTTCTGCCCGGCGTGTGCCAACGTAGAGGAGACTCCAGAGCACGTGGTGTTCGACTGTCCGAGGTGTACGGAATTGCGAAAGGGAATGCCTGCCCCAAGGCCGGATAATATCGCAGAGCGAATGTGCAACGAGGAAGAAACGTGAAACGCGGAAAGCAGAGTCGTGACGCAAATACTGTCGGAGCTACAGCGTAAATGGAGACGGGATCAGCAAACAAGCGCCGGAGTATCCAGCGCAGTGAGCAGTGTTCGGCTTCGGGTCGTCGGGGCGCCGGTGAACCGGAAGTCTTCTGCCAACCGGAATCGTCGGGCCGACCTCGGCACTCGAACAGCCAGCCTGCTGAAGAAAGAATAGCTTCGGGTATGTAGGGCACCGCCAGTGCGGACGTCATCCACCACCGGAACTGTCGGACCACCTCTGCAACCCGAAGACGAAGTCGGCGCAATGCTCATTGCGTCCCCGCGATAACCGCCGGTAGTCGGGCACCATCAGTGCGGAAGTTTCCTTCACTGAACTGGTGAACCTCACGCGGGGGGAAGCGGAGGATTCGAGAGATGGATACAACGCAGCGAGCAGTGGATCATCAGCCAGTCGGCGAACAGCCTTAGGTAGGGTCGAAATTTCAGAAGAAGAGCATGACACAGCCCCACAAAACAAGTCTAAACGAGTTTTCAATTCATGTGACACCTCAAATAATGCAAAATCGGCTTCATGAACATGGTCTTAAGGGCAGAGTGGCACTAGAAACCATGTTATCCGCGAAAATATTAAACCTGAATTAATACACCGATGGTGAGAGTGAACCCTTCGTACACTTCACCGGAATTATGAACACAAATGTGGGCAATACGGTACTGGATACATATTTTAATCAGGAATTCAGGAAGATCCAGGAATATACGATATGTCATACACTCAGTTTATAAAATGAACTATTTATCAATCCTGAACGCATTGTACATTCAATGTGATTAGAAATATTGACAGTGTTTAACGACCTATTTATGACTAGAAAATGTGAAGAGAGATTAGTAATTTCCATTTAATTCCAACTACCTTTATTGCTTATCTTGAAAGATACGCGTATTTCTTCTACAATGTGCAGATTTTTCCAGTGTCGTGTACTAACACTCGACATATACACTTTTCAGGACCTATTTATATTATAGTAATGTAAAAGAATAAATTCCATAAAAATTAGAACTTTCATATATTCAGTACAAGGCGGCTTTAAATGTCTTGATCAATATTTTTCTTATCTTTTTACCCTTCTTACATCAATAGAAGGGTATTGAGATCGCTTGAAAACTCGACTTTTTATCCGAGGCCCACAGGGCCGATTGTCATATACCATTCGACTCAGCTCGACGAACTGAGCACATGTCTGTGTGTAGGTATGTGTGTGTATGTGTGTGTGTGTGTGTATGTGTGTATGTGTGTGTGCGTTGCAAATAATGTCACATCGGTTTCTCAGCCGTGTGAACCGACAGCAAATGGAAGCTACAACATTCCCATAGAACGCTATTGATTTTTTTTCCATTCGGACATTTCGTTACGAAGATATGAACGAAACAGTACTTGATGGCCTATTATAATAGTAATCAAACAGTTTAGTCTCCGATTACATACTGAGCTATTTGTGTACCGATTTGAGTTTTGTTGGTGCCAAATCAATGTTATGAAATTATCAAATAATTGGTCAAAATTTTATTATGATTGGATAATCTTTCATGGAGATATGACTAAAACAATATCTGAGAGAACGAGAACAACGAATTGTGAGATGAAAATATACTCGTTGCAGTTCAAAACCAAACAGTACCACTCACACCAATCGATGCCGCTTGCATTCTATTGTGTCGCATTTGGTGCGTTGTACAGCACATACAGCGGACTAGCCACACTAAGCGACTCTATAGAATTAAAGCAGGATCGATTGGCTCGAGTGGTCTGGTTTTGAACTGCAACGAGTATATTCGAAAATTACACAAAGTTTCCATTTACTATAACTGCACAATTTTGACGAACATGTACTTATTAAGCATCTTGATTCCATATTGATAATCAAAATTGATGCTTACGATTGTCTAAGAATTCATTCTGTGAACTAAATATACGAAATTTCTGATATTTGTGTAATTTATTCTTTTATATAGAAGGTCGTTAAACACTTTAATCACTTCGATAAACAATATGTTCAGGATTGACAAATGGTTCATTTTATAAACTAAATGTTTGAATATTCCTGGATCTTCTTGGAATTTCTGATGAAAATATGTATCCAGTACCATACTGGCCACATTTGAGTTCGTAATTCTGGTGAAGTGTAAGAAGGGTTCAGTCTCACCATCGGTGGAGTAATGCGGGTTTTAAATTTCAATTTAAAAGTAAACAATACGCACGTTGACGTGAAGATGAAAGGATCCACTGACAGCTAAACCATACACTGAAAGAAATTCTTACGTTGGCTCAGACCACTGACGCGACAAAGTTACAAAAACTATTTGCGGACACGCTTTACTAGTCAAACCAAAAAAAAAACGTGATGGCTGATGCGGCCAATGCTGAATGGCAAAGCAAAGGAACTATTATTTTAGAATAGTTCATCAGAATGATGAGATGAATCTTGAAAGCCGTAATGACCAAAAAAGATTCAACTTAAAAATAAGAATTTCATAAATTATGCGTTGCCCTAATCAACCGAAGTCAAAGGCAGGAAAGGTGAATATACATGTTGGAAACATTGTAGGAACTTTTGTTCCTGAAAAAATGGGATCAAACCCAATGCATCATAACCATATTTGAACAACCTCTCTCTCTCTAACGTTGACCCAAAACAAAGTCCAAATAGCTCCCTAATGCAGTGTCCTAAACCAACCACAAAACATTCCCACCAAATTTGCTACGAAAATATTTGATCTGTTTTCCAGTTTGCGTTCTGCCACACTCTGAAAGCATATGCCACTTTGCACGGCACGACATACATATATACATACATTCCACCCGACGAAACTAGGTCCTGCTAGTGAGTGATAAAGTATTCCCTAGAAAGGGAAACTTCACACCGTCTTTTTGGATTGTCCATCCAGAGTTGGACAGAGCTGGCCGGCGAGATGCGGTCAGTTGGCCAGGCCATCCTTTTACGGTCCCATTTAGGTTTGACCGTCATTCGGAGAGCAGCGTGATACATTTCCAAGCGACGACGACGACGACGACGACTACGTTGTCGACGGTGATGATGATGATGATGATGATGATGAGTGTTTTCAAGAATAAATGAAGTGAGATTATAATTCAAACGGAAAACAATGTGCAGCTTCTGCGCTTCTCCTGTGGAGTGTGGGAAGTGGAACAGGGCTGGAAAATCGACATGAAGGCCGACCGTCGGTGCCATGCTGGCGGTTGACGACTACTTGACTTCTTGGCCGGTGAAGGTGGACAGCTCAAGAGCACTCCCGAAAAACGAAGAAAAATATAACACATTTTGGGCACCCAAGCACGAGGGTGCAAAAGATAATATACTTTCTGTCCAGCCCGGCAAATGCAGAAGAAACTGTGGCAGTAGAAGAGATATTATTGACCAAGTACTTCATGGGAAAACCAACTCTTGCGGACTTTTGATGACGATGGACGGACGAACGGACCGTTAGCTGGGGTTCGCTCGCAGCTGGAAACTCGGCAGGAGTGAAGTGAGATGATGAAATGAAAACAAAGACCCCGCCGCACGGTAGAATTATTCTTTCTGCCAGGTCCAGTTTGGGTGGTTCTACCGAAAGTCAAACAACAGCGACCGAGAGGATGCCATGTTTGAACAAATTATTTCTTACCCGTTTGGATTTGGTTGACAGGATGGAACATTGCCCAACGGTGGTTTTTGATTCAAAATGGTCGTATTCGGCAATTTATATTTGAGTTAAATTACGCTTAATCGGAAGAAAAATTGGGCCATCGTGTAGGAAAATCTTTGAAAAACCCCTAAGGTGATGAAAAATGACCTGAATTTGCAGAACAGTGGACGAAACTGTCGAAAAAGTTGGCAGTACCAATAAACGGAGAAGAGGTTGCCTTAAATAGAGATGTTTGAACATAATCATTATGTTGAACTTTATTCACTAAAAGTTTGAAAAAAATCGAACTTAATGACACTTTTTCCGTGTTTTTTTTCGAAGAGTTATTAGTACAAGACAATGAAGAAGTCTACACATTGTAGACGAAATACGTGTATCTGCCAAGATATGGAAAGGTAGCTGGAATTAAATAGAAAATACTACAAAGTTACAAAGTTCACCATTTATAAGACTTGGATTCGTCCGGTATTCCTTTACAGCAATGAAACATGGGCTGTCTTTGAAAGGAAAGTGCTGCTTACGAACTACAAGTGGCACGTGCAGACGGCGAATGAACAACGAATTGATTCAATTGTTGGGAGAACCTTCTATCGTCCACATTGAAAAAAAAAAGGTCAATTACTTTGGGCTGGGTACGCTGGAAGGATGTCAGACGAATGGGCAGGGTGAATTGATCAAGTAGCAAGTGACCTACGGATTCTCCACATACTGCAAGGCTGGCGAAGTGAAGCATTGGACCGTGTGATTTAGAAATGACTTCTGTGAACAGTGAAGGTCAGCGAGGCTTTGGCTTCAAATTCTGTAATTTAGTTACGTCTATAACAGAGGTTGTTATAATTAAGATCGCGGATGTAGTCAAAATAACAGATTTCTTCAAGAAGTACCCAAATTAGAACAAATTATGATATAGATATAACAAATACAAAACAAACTTTGTAACCGATTGTGCTCAATAATATCAGGTAGTGTTTGAATTTATTTATTTATCTACGCAAATAGTGCTTTGCGGGAAATTATATTTTAATTTATTACCAGTATGTTATACAATTATCCAGATGAAAACGTCTTTAACAAATGTGTATCATAATCACTTAGCCGTAGCAAGGTTGGTTACAATTTTGTTGTTTTAATGTTTTGCCCTTCTGTTCGGGTTGACATAAAGTGAGTCAGTGTAGGGTTTTGTTTATCTATGATTTATTGAATTATATCACTATAGGTATCACGAGCACCGAATAAGTAGACATTAGATTCCGTAATTCGGCATTAAGGACTGTACTGAAAAAAAAGAAGTTCGAAAATAAACTAGTAGCCTTGGCGCTTATGGGTGAATATTTTTGAACTTTTGATTGGAGCTAGCTAAGAGTTCAACGTTGGCAAAATTTCATAACCTGTTAAAGGGTGAGACTGCAACGTAACAAAAGCAAATCTTACAAAAAGTAAGAGCACCGTGGTGGAAAATTCGGCTGCGTCCAACAGATGGATCGTGAAAAACCTTAAATTGCAACATTTGACAGTTTTCAGGGTGGTGAAGTCATTCAGGGAGACACAGATGTACAAGCCCAAGTAATATTGCGAAAACCATCCAGCTTAATTAAGTTTCATTAAAGATTTATGAAAGCCTCAAGAGATCAATTTGGTTTTGATATGGCAGCAAAAGGGGCCAATAGGATTTAAATCTTAACCGGCTTTCTGAGAGCCTGAACAGCTTCTTTAAAACGATCTTAATACCTCGTTTTCTAAAATTTCTTTTACTCCTATCAAAGGTTTTATCTCGACTTTATGAACTCATAAAATGCTGTTTTGAAATGCCGGATTAGGACTCATTCATAGTATCTTATTATGGTCAGTTGAAGAAGCATCTAAACCCATTTTGCCTCCAGTAAATGCATTAAACGGCAAATTGGCGTTGAGAGGATGACGTCCCAATGACCATTTTTATAGTAGCCATTGCGAAGATCAATTGGCTTTTTGGCAAAACCGTGATTTCTTCCAATCGCTATATTGATGTAATTCAATGAAATATGGAAATACACCAAATTTTAGATGTAATGCAAATGAACTGTAGATTAGACGTATAGCACCCCTCCTGGTTTTGTTGATAAAACTATATTCAGAACTGTTTTGTCTACCAACACTTCTTCTATTGTTCGTTTAATCCAAAATTTGTACAAAGTGGTCCACTCTATAGATGGTTGTGAGAACAATTCGATAAAACCTTTTTAAGACCATATAGATTTTGGAAAGGTTCTAGTGGTAGATGCTATGACCACTTGAAAACCTTCATAAAACCTATTGGCTGCCATGAAAACCAGCATTAGGCCGAATAGCCACAGCTGTTAAACTTCACGGTGATATCGTGGTTGGTTTTTGTTGTTCTGCTTTGTTCGATTCTCTGCTCTTGTGGTTCATTTAGCAGTAAATGATATCTATGAAAAGTAAACTATGTAGAATGCTGAACATAAAATTAAGACTTAAAGCATGACATGGTACCATATGCTCTTAAGAACTTCTTCAACCAAAAATGGCTAGATGATTTCGTTACGACAAAACCGTTGAAGTTTTTCAAAAAATTTCAGCAGGACGGTAATAATCTAAACAATTATTGTCCTGCAGCTCGCACGTAAGGAGAAGCAGATGTTTATAGAGAATATGGTCTCAAACTGGAACATGAAAAATGTATACGCTATTCAAGGATATTTGTACAATCCAAACAATACAAAACCGTTAATATTTGTTGCAGCGTCTTGATTGTGACTTAATTGAATAGCATTGAAGTAAAATCATACGTATTGCAACAAGTGTGCTGTCAGGGAACGTTTACTGCTGCATAAGATTGTGAATATATTAAGCTATATAATGAAATGAAATTTTTTTGTGATCTTTCAACAGTTGAACAGGAATACTATTTTACCGCATGAAAATAGGACTATCCTATCTTCGACAAAAACATCCATGTTTTTTGATAAGTTAAATAAATAACAGCATTTTGTTTTACAGCATTTCAAGTTGGGAGTATGACCTAATTTACATAAAAACATTGTATTATGAAGGGAAAAGAATTTTATCAAATAAAATTGTTTTGACGCCGACATCTTTTTTCCTTATAGTTTGGACCCAGAAAAATATGCATAAGATAGAATTGGGTTGCATAAAACCAATTTTCGAGGGATGAGAAAAAAAACAGCATGACTAAATAGTAAGTTACCACCAATGATAAAATAAGTCGCAGTGGAAAATGTACCCAGCCGGAAAAAAAAGTTATCACCATCATTTTTCAGAAATTCAAAACCTGTTACTAGCAAATTTGTGTATTTTTTGACCAATCAACATTAAAAAAAACCGTAGTTTCATGACGGTAAGGGAAATTTCTCGAATTTTACTCACTCTAAAAATGGATCAGTTCAATGCCGGAAAGAGTTGTCAGCGACCTCTACGAATGGATATACATAAAAAGTATTACATATTGCGTCAAAAATAACATATGACTTTGGTTCACTCCTTAAAATTAATGTTTGATCCGATTATTGATCTCTTGGCATCAACTGAAAGCTATGAGTAGTTGCTATAGCATTTTCAACATTATTTAATTTTTAAATTTAACCATTTTGGCTACGTTGGCAACTGGAATTAGTTCCGGTATTGATCTAAAAAGGAGACGTGTTCAGAATTTCATTTTTATGTGCCGTTCGACTGCTCAAAGTTCATGATTTTTCATCCAAAACTTAAAAGCTTCATGCAATGGTGCAAAACGGAAATTTGGCCATTTCCAGAAACTCTGAAATCGGTTCCAGTAGGCCGGACACTGACAGAACGTCATGTACTGGAACCGTTTGACAGCTCAAAATTCATGGTTTGGCATTGGTACCCAGAGGTACAAGAGCAGTTTGCCTTGGATCTACAACAGGATATGAGCACTTACCTAAGTGTCTAAGACGGACACGTTTAGAACATCGTGACCGTGGTTTGATCCCGCAAGGAGTTTTCAGACACTCAAGAGGTGCAAAATGCTCTTAAGATGCAGAGCAGAACAGATGATTGTTATCCCTATTTATTGACCGTTGATGTAGAGTTTAATTTAAATATATTTTGGCGATGACTCGCCAGTAACTGCATCATTTGAACAATAATAACTAACTCAATCCTACCATCAAATAATTTCTACTCACTCATCCAAACAGATCAGAAACAGAACTAGTCATGGAACCTACAATTTAGTGAGACAATTAAATCTTTCGCCAACATACACGAAAAAAACAGGGTACTAACATCATAGCTAACAAAAGTACAATTTTAATCAACCGTCTATGTATTGATAAAAAATAAAGGCTCATTGAAATGTATTTTACCAACGAATAGGTCCAGTGCATATTCAAAGCAAGGGCATGCCATCAGTGTGATACCAATAAAAAACATCACTATGGATTTCAGAGTTCTAAAATCAACCAGAAGCTCATTTCAAGTTCATGAGAGTCGGACTCGCATCAAAGAGAACGCTATCTATCTCCACATCTCGCGAGGGCATGTAGATATAATACTCAATATTAAAAACTTTATGCTCATGTTTATTCTGCGCTTTTACTCGCAATCTACTTACTCTCTCTTTATGTATTGAGACACCAGGATGCTAACGCATTAATTCTCTCGAAATGTCGAGAGTTGTTCATGGGTTATCCATGTGGCAAAAAATGAAATCCCAATGTCTATTTTGGGACGGATGGATTTGCTTAGTTTGTGTAACTTTGGTCTCAAGAGAGGTCACAAGTATTCAGCTCAGCGCTCGATACCGAATGATTGCACTGACCGTTGTCATTAACTTCATTAACTTACTTTTTACTCCACCCATTGAAAATTTGGGTTTGCCAATGTTTTTTGGTGTTCTTACTCAATTTTTTTTTCAACTCCAGCTCTGTTTAGACAGTTTTGAGTTGATTGTCGAAATTCTGTCTTCATTATTGCCCAGAATCTTTAAATTGGGTGAAGTTCCGGTGAATTTGGTAGGTTAATATCCTTTGGCGCACAATTGGCTCCGTTGGCTCAGTACCATTCTAACAAGATTTAGAGCGTAAAGGGTGATACGGTCAAAATTTGGTCAAGGGAAAACGCGTGGATCGGTGAAATCGTTTATTTAAAAAATCAAATTAAATTTCTTTTTCAAGTTCAATTAGTATAAAATTCAGGAAAAATATTCAGTTAGGCTTCCGCTTTTCCATATCCGAATTGCCGGGCCTTACGCTTGACCCCTGCCATCAGATTTTGTACAGCCACCTTGTCCACCTTCTTCGCCGCAGCAAGCCAGTTTGCCTTGAACTGCTGCTCGTCCTTAGCAGTTTTTTTGGTCTTCTTTAGGTTCCGCTTGACAATAGCCCAGTATTTCTCAATTGGGCGGAGCTCTGGCGTGTTGGGAGGGTTCTTGTCCTTGGGAACCACCTGCACGTTGTTGGCGGCGTACCACTCCATGGCCTTTTTACAGTAATGGCAAGATGCCAAATCCGGCCAAAACAGTACGGAACAACCGTGTTTCTTCAGGAAAGGCAGCAGACGTTTATTCAAACACTCTTTCACGTAAATTTCTTGGTTGACAGTCCCGGAAGCTATGAAAAAGCTGCTTTTCAAGCCACAGGTACAGATGGCTTGCCAAACCAGATATTTCTTTGCGAACTTTGACAGTTTCGTGTACTTGAAAATATCTGCTACCTTTCCCCTTCCTTTTGCCGTATAAAACTCCTGTCCCGGAAGCTGCTTGTAGTCGGCTTTGACGTAGGTTTCGTCGTCCATTACCACGCAGTCAAACTTCGTCAGCATCGTCGTGTACAGCCTCCGGGATCGCGCTTTGGCCGTCGTATTTTGTTTATCATCGCGATTTGGAGTCACTACCTTCTTGTAAGTCGATAGTCCGGCTCGTTTTTGGCTCGATGCACGGTTGTAGACGATACACCCAGCTTATTTGCGGCATCTCGGAGAGATAGGTTAGGGTTTCGCTTGAAACTACCGGCAACTCTCTTTGTCGTCTCAGCGGCTTCCGGTTTTCGATTTCCCCCCGATCCAGACTTCCTGGCTGTCGACAAACGTTCCCCAAACACTTTAATTACATTTGTAACGGTTGATTTGGCAACTTTTAGCAATTTTGCCAACTTTGCGTGCGAGTAGCTCGGATTTTTGCGATGCGCGAGCAAAATTTTGATACACTGCTCTTCTTGCTTGGACGGCATTTTGACAACTGAAGAGTGAATTCCAAAATCAAAATAGGAGCAACATTCTACACACACACAGCTTCAAAATGAGGGGTGTTCAGGTTTCTTAAATGCAAAATTGAAAGAAATACGTCAAGTTGATACTGACCAAATTTTGACCGTATCGCCCTTTAGTGGCAGGATCTGGCAAAATTTTCCCGCCCATCTTCCCATCCGTTCAATTGTTATTCCTATTAACCTCGAAAGGGTCCCGAGTAATCTTTTCTATCCCCCTAACGTTAGTTTTAAGATAAGTTGATCCGATGTAGCCTGAACAAATAAATGAATAAACAAAAAGATCTGCCAAAAACAGAGTTGATCCTTTGTCCTTCTTTATAAATGGAAATAGACACTTCTTAATGCACTCTCCCGTGTAAATCGCACCGTTGATTATTCCGGATGTGATGAAAGGGGCGCTCCACACCCGCAAATCACGGAACAGATCAGGAACTTCTATGCAAATTTCGTTAAAATCTTCTTTTGAACTTCCTCCGAAATATCGAACTTAAATGGTGTATTCGATAAAAATGGTACACAGAAAATCTTCTGTAACTTTCGAATCGTATGAGTAAAAAACCTAGAAATTTGAGTAGATCTTATCCATAGTGTATTATTTACATCTGCCAAGTTTCTGCCAAGTAGTTATACATTCACTAGTTCCAGTCATGTCGTCGAAACAAGAAATTGTCCGTAAGAAAATTTTGTGCACTCACAATCAAAATCCAGGGGCGTCCCACCGGTGGATTGCTAAAAGGCTTGGAATTGCAAATACAACTGTGTCTCATGTAATAAGAACCTTCAAGAAGCGTCTGAGTGTCCAAAGGAAGGAAGGGAGTGGTCGTAAAAGTGGTCCAATGGACAGTAAAATGGCCAGGAAAGTCGTACAACAATTCAAGAACCGTCCAAACATGTCAATTCGAGATGTCGCTAAAAAGTCTTAGGTGTCAGTCGGTTTTATGCAGAAAACCATGAAGCGTGCTGGGTTACATGTTTACAAAGTGCAAAAAGCCCCAAACCGGAATGAAAAACAAAACATCACTGCGAAAACCCGCGCCCGGAAACTTTACACGAAGCTGCTCACCAAATCCGGTTGCATCGTGATGGATGACGAAACATACGTCAAGGCCGACTTCCGTCAACTTCCTGGGCAAGAATATTTCGTTGCCAAGTCGAAGTTCGATGTTCCGGAGGGTGTTCGAAAGAAGAAACTATCGAAATTTGCAAAGAAGTTTCTAATCTGGCAGGCGATTTGCGGATGTGGTGAAATAAGTGCTCCCTTCATCACTTCCGGAACAATAAACGGTGCGATTTACACGGAAGAGTGCTTTAAGAAGCGTCTCTTGCCATTCATTAAGAAGCACAAAGGATCAACTCTGTTTTGGTCTGATCTAGCATCCTGCCACTACGCTCGAAACGTGTTGGAGTGGTACCGAGCCAACGGAGTCAATTTTGTGCCAAAGGATATGAACCCACCAAATTCACCGGAACTTCGTCCAATTGAAAAATTCTGGGCAATTATGAAAACGGAACTTCGCAAAAATCCCAAAACTATAAAAACAGAGCTAGAATTGAAGAAAATTTGGGTAAAAACAACAAAAACACTGGGGAAATCGGTTGAACAAAATGTGATGGGTGGAGTGAAAAGGAAGGTGCGGGCATTTGGGATGGGAGACGAAATTGAATAAAACAAATGTTGTAAATCAAAACTCATTAGTAGTTCTTCATTCCCTGAAAATTTCAAGAAAATCCGATAATCAGTTTAATTTTGATGAGTATATATGTGTGTGCCATTTTTATCAAATACACCCTTTAGTTTCGATATTGAACTTATCTCACTCTGCCTTACATCACAAACGCAAAAAAAATCCCTCAATTATTACCAATCAAGTTATTAACTAAAATATCGCAGGTATGCCATTCCGTTTCAAGCACGACATTATTATCCACCTACTGCAACAATAAACTGACACTCTCTTTGTATGAGCAAGCTAAGTTTGACTTCAAACATTGAACAGCTCATTCATCCTTAACCTTTTCAGCCCTCTCTATCGCCATGGCCAATTAACTGTATGCCAGCGTTTATGAATTAATTACTCCCGGCACGAACTCTCCTACACAGTCTGCCAATTATACTCACATATGAAATAAACACTTTCCGGAAAGTTTTTCGTGACACTCAGAGCTTTCCGTTCATTTCTCTTGGCATGAAATAATGTTCTCATCTCTCTTGTCTTACCGACGCCGCACAAAAAGAACTAATAGTGGAAAAGTTATCAGGAAATGGGAATAGCTTGACCTGTTTCGAGTGTTGTTGCGCCACAAAGGTGAACCAGCAGGAGCGCTATTGAAGAACCAACCAGCACACATTCCGGGACTCTCAGCTGTTATTATGTATTTCCGCAAAGGTACACACTTGTTCGAGTGCCCTGCTTAGTTCAGCCACTCGGAAATACAACAAGCACTCTTCACTCGACTCCACTTGGCTGATCTTCTTGATGATGATGATGACGACGACGACGACGACTAGGCATCCTGACAGTCAGAGTGCTGGCTAGGTGTGAGGTGAAAAATGCTTGTTTCGTTGAGCAACCACCAAAGATAGAAATATCTGAGTCGAGATTGAAGGATACACGAGGAGGGGTAGATTGGCTCATCTGTCGGAATCGTTGCTGGCCAGAGATGGATAGTGGGTTAGTGTACGTGTGTGTGTGTGTGTGTGACCGGGGTTACACGGAGGTATGGGGAAGGATTCTCATTCTAGGAGCAGGGATTCGGACACCCAGGTCAAAGTAAATTATATCACGTTCGAAGCGAATCGTGTGATTGTGAGCGAGAGTGGTCCTGGACAGGAAGAAAAAGATACACGATACTAATTAGAAATAACAATAACGGAGCTAATGAAAATAATAAGAAGTGATGCCGATATTATCTTCTGGTCCCGGGTCATTGTTATTCCGTATCGTAAGTGCGAAGGTTGGTTGGAGTGAGAACAGTGGAGGGCCCTTGACTAGGATTATCACAAGTGGAACTCGTATAAATCAGGGGATGAGCTTTTGATACGCTAAGTTATTGGAACGGGAGTGGAATGCTAATGTCGTGGCAGTCAATCTGAGTTGTTTTAAGTGTGGAATTTTGCGCTTCGTTTGATTGCTGATTAGCTGAACGAGTAAATATGTCCTTCTGAGGAAAAAAAGTATATCAAAGGAATCTTGATCACCATTTATTGAGGCCTTTACTTTTGTTAAATTTAATCACTGTTTTGAACAGTTTTGGGCAACGTTTATTTACGAATAAACAAATTAGAGGTGGGATATATGTTTCTCAATAGTATGGCTCTTTCGCTTACAGGACTCCTGGCATATGATTGCCTTTGCTGAGACATTTTTTGAGAACGTAGTAGTCAAACTAGCCAATGAAACTTATCACTCTCTTGTTTTATGCCCACAGAAAATCAAAGCATTAGAAAAGTAAGAAGATCCAATGAAACAATTTAGCGCCAGCATTTGATTATAATTTAGTAAACCAACACTTCGTTTGCTAATTTATCGGAAGTAGTATACATCAAGTAGCGCGGGTGCTATGATTTGTTCGAAGACGGCCAGTTTGTTTGTCCTAGAGAGGTGAGACTCTGCGATAAATTAGCGGATACAGGCACCTAACTAGGGCGGAAGAACTTAACTACGACCCTATCTACATGCGAGCGGAAAAGGAGCTTTTCATCAAACATCAACCCTAGGTAGATGACTTTGGCGGACTCACTCAACCCTTGTGCCGTCCATGATAATGGTGCAATCCGGAGGGGCTTGCGTTTGTCGGAATATCGGTGCAGAAACATTATTGTTTGGGTTTTGGAGGCATTGATTTTGATTTTCCAGGTTTTAGGATAGTCCGCAAAGGTATCTATGGATCGCTGGAGTTTGGTGATGATTTCAAGAACCTTTCGGCCCTTGACGGCAATGGCTATGTCATCTGCAGGGGGCCTATGAGGCTGTCCTAAGGGACTCCTGCAGGGATGGAGAAGGTGACTGAGAGACAGTTATTTACCGAGAGACACCTAAACGACCTTTGCTGAAGGTAGTTACGGGTGATTTTGATGAGATGGAGAGGAAAGTTGAAGTTGCAAAGCTTGTACACAAGCTCGTCGTGCCAGACATTGTCAAACGCCTTCTCGACGTTTGACAATGCCATGGCTGTGGACTTGGATACAGCTTTGTTGCTTCGGATGTGGTTCATCAACCGTACTAGCTGATGTGTAGTGGAATGGCCTTTCCGAAACCCAAACTGCTCCGGAAGAAGGATGTTGTGTTCCTCGACAAACGCAAGCAGACGGTTGAGAATTAGTGTCTCGAACAACTTGCTCAGCGCTGAGAGGAGGCTGATTGGTCTATAGCGTGTGGTTGAAGTTGGATCTTTGCCGGGTTTGAGGATTGGGATGATTTTTGCCATTCTCCAAATGCTTGGAAAATAGTGAAACTCCAAGCATCTGTTGAAGATGGCACTCAGTAAAGTAGACTTTGATGGTAAGTCCTTTAAGTATTAAGTTGAATACTTCGTCAAACTCGGGAGTCTTCATGTTTTTGGAGAACTTCAGCGCTGAGCAATTTTGTTCTACGGTTATTCTATCCTCCGCAGGAACGACACAAGGGGAGGCATCCAGATTTTTGACGCATTGGTCAGCCTGACCTTCGAGCGGACTTTGGATAAGTCGGCCAATCGCATTTGCTTTCTCCTGAGGGGTAGTTAAGATGTTGTTGGCGACCTTGAGAGGAGGAACAGGTGTGGGATGAGTTTTCAGGACCAGGTTGCTAACCTTCCAGAATGGTCTGGAGCGGTCGTCCAGATTTTGGACCATGCGCCCAAAATTTTCATTTCGTAGTGAGACCATTCTGGAAGCAATCTGCCTATTCAGATTGGCCACTTCTTGTTTTTAGCCAGATTCACAGTTCTCTGAAACTGGCGTCTACGAATATTTCTGAAGCGGATCAACAGTTGGGTGTGGGAATCAATTGCGGACAAACTTACCCTTCACAGGAACTCGTCGCACGCACGCCTCATCAGCCACATCAGTATGGCTCGTCGCAAGTCCTCAATGGTGCCGAAGGGCGGATTCTCGTCGATGTTGTGGTCTACCGTTCGTCTGAACGTCGCCCAGTTGATGTGGTGGTAGTAGTCCTTTCGTAGGCAACGAGGGGTCTGGGGCCACGTTGACACCAACTTTCGCCCCCACCGGTTGGTGGTCGAAGCTGAGGTCGTTGTGAGCGACCGACTTGGATATGTTGCTGTTAGTCAGGAAGAAGTCCAAGGTGGATGGGTTCCCCGCCCGCGAGATGAATGTTGGTTCATCTGGGACCTGCACCGTGTACAGCTCGAGCTGGGTATGGTCGACATAGTTCCACCGATTCCGGTTCCGTCAAGCTTCGTGCCGGGCATTGAGGTCCCCGCCTATGACGAACCGGGAAGCGGGTCCGAGCGATGGCGGCCAGGTCGTTCTTGAACATTGTTGTTCCGTTGCGCATATTGCCGAGACGTAGATGCATGTCTGCATAACGTGTCGATCGATGCCGAATGATGTTGAGTGGTCGAGGCAACCAGCGGCTTTGCCACCTGCCCTCTGAGATGGATCTCTGTAAGCGAGGCCCACGTCGATGTTGTGCCTGCCAAGGAAGTCGGCAAGCTCAATTGTTTTTGCTCGTATGGAGCAAGCGTTCCATGTGACGATTTGGCTGATGAACGAGGCAACTGCCCAAATCTGCTCGGCTTGTGTCTTGCAGGTTCGTCTGATGATGATGGCTTCCACGAACGGTGGCGAGTTCCTCGTCAGTGAGCGAGTCATCTTCTTCGGCGTCACCGGCCGCAACCTGGGAGTACAGGAGCGGGGATGGAGCGTTGATTCGGCTGGTTGGCAGCAGCAGGGCAAGGTTGCTGGGCTGACCGGCTTGCTAGGAACCCATGGCAGGGGCACCGGGGTTCTTTGGTTGTTGGCAGGAGGCGGCTGCCTACGTCCTGCTTGAGTGCTGGGAATTGTGCTTCAGCGAGCGCCGGGGGGCACTCTCGGTTGGTTGCTGGTCGATGCTTGCTTGCGGTTATGCTTGAAGTCCTCGCGCTTATGACATTGGCGGTCGGAACCTTGGTGAGCGCCACCACAGTTGGCGCATTTGTATTCCACAGTTTCTGATCCACTCGATGAGCAGTCCGGATGTGGCATGTTCTTCGGCGCAGATGCTGCACCGGGGCTTGACGTTGCAGTTGCGGGTACCATGATCGAAGTTCGAGAGCACCGCTGGCGCTGAGTGACGTCACGACGGCCGCCATTGGTATGGTTCCCACCGGCAGATGACAGATCCGATTAAGCGAATGGCTTGCCAGCCTGCTCAGGGTCACTGTTCCCTTTTTGAAGTGAACCAGGAAAAGGCAGTCCGGGTGCCTCTTCTCGTTCCTCCTCTTGATCCGGTAGACGGCGAGTGGAGCTAGCTTGTACCGATCCTTCAGCTCGTTCTCGATCGACTTGGGATCGAAGTTCGGTAGGCCCCTGATAACTGCGTTGAAGGGTTTCTCATCAGAGCATGTCGTCGGTGAAGAATTCCGCCATAGTGCCGAGCATTTTCGGACAATGAAGGTGTCCAAATTCCTGAAGAAGTATTTGATTTGGCAGGCCAAATGTGAGTTGTGGTCGAAAAATCTAAAAGTTTCGTCTCTACCGGCACTATCAATAAGGATGTGTACGAGAAAGAATGTCTTCAAAAGTGGTTGCTGCCGTTTATCATAAGCCACGATTCTCCAGCCTGATTTGGCCTTGTCTTGTCTTGTCTTGTTACTATGCGGAATTCGTCCTCAAATGGTATCAAGATACAATTGACCTCAGCCAATTCACTAAACTGTCCAGAACTTCACCCAATAGAGAAGTTCTGGGCACTTCTTAAGGCACTCTTCCGTGTAAATCGCACCGTTTGTTGTTCCGGAAGTGATGAAGGGAGCACTTATTTCACCACATCCGCAAATCGCCTGCCAGATTAGGAACTTCTTTGCAAATTTCGATAGTTTCTTCTTTCGAACATCCTCCGTAACATCGAACTTCGACTTGGCAACGAAATATTCTTGCCCAGGAAGTTGACGGAAGTCGGCCTTGACGTATGTTTCGTCATCCATCACGATGCAACCGGATTTGGTGAGCAGCTTCGTGTAAAGTTTCCGGGCGTGGGTTTTCGCAGTGATGTTTTGTTTTTCAATCCGGTTTGGGGCTTTTTGCACTTTGTAAACATGTAACCCAGCACGCTTCATGGTTTTCTGCACAAAACCGACTGACACCTTAGACTTTTTAGCGACATCTCGAATTGACAGGTTTGGACGGTTCTTGAATTGTTGTACGACTTTCCTGGCCATTTTACTGTCCATTGGACCACTTTACGACCACTCCCTTCCTTCCTTTGGACACTCAGACGCTCCTTGAAGGTTCTTATTACACGAGACACAGTTGTATTTGCAATTCCAAGCCTTTTAGCAATCTACCGGTGGGACGCCCCTGGATTTTGATTGTGAGTGCACAAAATTTTCTCACGGACAATTTCTTGTTTCGACGACATGACTGGAACTACTGAATGTATAACTATGAAACTTGGCAAATGTAAAAAATACACTATGGATAAGATCTACTCAAATTTCAAAATTCAAATAGGTTTTTTACTCATACGATTCAAAAGTTACAGAAGATTTTCTGTGTGCCATTTTTATCGAATACACCTTTACACATTTCGGTGGCATCAATGCACTGGAAATATTAGCCATTGGTGTCAAAAATCCCTAGCAAAGGAAAACAACATGCCGGTAAGATATAAGTAACAAATTCTGTTATCCCAGATATCGTTTTAATTTCCGCTGTTATCACATAACAAATTTAATTAAAACCATTGGCTGGTTTTGTTATCATATGTTATCATTAAAAAAAAACCAGGCTTTTGGGTTCATTACTTATTTAATGAAAAACATCAAATATTACCAGCATATTCGAACAAGAAATTTTGCTATTCATTAAAAAAAAATTCAGATATTAGCGTGAATGTTTGATTTCAATAATTTTACTTATGATACAGGATATGTTTTCAAGATATTCTCACTGATAATAAGATAACCGATTAGTATAATATTAAACAAGTTTTATTTTGATATTCATTCCGTTATTTTGGCTGTTCACGAGAATAACATGATTACATATTCAGTGATCAAATAATGATAACCTGGTATTAAAACTTGTTATCAACTTGGTATAATTCTTTGCTCGGGATACCTTGTTATTTTTCAATCGGTTGATTTATGGGGGATATACAGTTACAACGAGAAAAAAAACTCATGTTTGAACAAACAATTTCAAGGGTAAGTTTTAACTCAAATCAATCTAAACTTTTTCACAATTATAAGTGTATCCATTTTGTATACAAAAATATTTTTGTCATTTTTTTTCAACAAAATGGCGGCCGTTAGAGTGCGTTGAGAAAGTCAAAGTATTTTGCTTGTTCCGGCTCTCCGGGTCAGAGTCTTGATCTGAAACCTTCTAACCCAAAAAAAACATTAATTACATTTACAATTGGTAGATGAAGTGAATTTTTGTTTAATAAAACAAAATTGCACTTTTACGTAACTTTTTGAAAAAATCCACATTTTTTCCACCATTTTATCACATTTTTCCATATTTAATAATAAAATAGTACAATAACTTTTTATTCATATAGAAGGTAATACTATAATAAAAAAATCCTATAAGTTTCAGCTTAATCAAATAATAAGTTTTTGAGCTATCACCGTCATAAACTCCGAAAATGCTGTTTTGAGAAAAACGCGTTGAAAAAAAGGAATTCTCGGACAAGCGTCTCTTTATTCCTGCTGCGCGCGAAAAAGGCGTCTTCGAAAAACGAAGAAACGATACATTTGAAGTATGAATTTCGTTAAAAGGGTTTCAGGACCATATTTTTCGGTAAATTTACTAACTTTTCATGAAAAAAAAGAATGTTTTGGTCATTCTTACTGTATATCCCCCTTTAGATCGATTGAAAAAAAATTATTATCACCCAATTAATGACGTAAAACTACTTAACAATTATATTTCCTGGCCTGTGAATAAATGGAAGCCAGCCACAAAGACTGACTTTATTTATTTTTCGATCTTCGAAGAATTCCCTTTTTTTTGCTCGTTGATATCATCGCATTTGAAATGCCCCACTTAACTACCTCAAACAGCCAACCATTTACGACCATGCCAAAGCTTGATTGATTACTTTTACTATCCCGTATTGTACCTGTATGCCACTACCTTCCCATCAAATTGCCAACTATACCCCGGTGATGGTTTACCAATGGAGCAAGTAGATCGTCAAACCGCTACCAGCACAAAATTCCCAGACACATCCAGCCGGAATTCACTCGACCGACGAGGACGGCTGACGGGAGTTGTGTTGTGGAGGGTTGAAACGGATACAGAAATTGATATGAATTACAAGTATGTACCGAATGGATTGCAAGCTGCTTTCTCCTTGCCCATTCCTTCACCTGGCACTGTGTCATTATTTGCGCCTGGCCGTTCGAGTACAGCATCCCCTTTGCCGAGGCGGTGTCAGTCTGGATGACGGCTGTTCATCATAGGGCGGAATATCCCAAACTATTTCTCATCAACCAAATGTACTGTGCTTTCCGGGTACCGCCCCCATCCACCTTCCGCCTGTTTGCCAGGAATCGGATACCCGAAGCGGCAGACTGTAACTATCGAAACATGGGTCGTTTCCGATAGAGGAAATCAAAATTGGAAAACCCAATAAATTTAATGACTCGAAGAGCATTGCCTCCATCGACCGAGCATTGGAAACGGAGCCAAACCAGACCGGGGATGTGCTGTGCACTCAAGCGAAATGGTGAGCCTGGCACGATTCATCACAAAAGCGGATTTGTACGAAGCAAATTTGCTACTTCCGGCTACCACTCACTACTTGCTTACTCGTACTGTTGTCTGCACATAAAGGGCAGGTAAGTGGTCTGCAGTGGGCTGCTAGTAGTGTTCCGCAGGATGCAAGTTTATATGGTTGGTATGGGGCTGCAAGTAGTCGAAGAAGTCGATAATAATGTTGATGTGGATGTGCTCTTTTCGAAAGGAGCTTCATGAAGTTCAAGACAGTCATCGGAGCCGTGCCTTGCGACCTGAACCGACGGTAAGTAATTACTTTAGCAAATATTCAATGTTTGCCATAAGCTACGGGAAAGAGGATTGTTTAGCAAGTGGAAGATCAAAAGACCTCGTTGGCTGTATTTGGTCTATCGATCAATTCTATTGGGGTGGACATGTGATTCAATGAGATAGTATGTATAGTGTTCATTACTGAACCGCGTTAAATTCTGCATGAAAAACAATTCCGTTAAGTTGGTTCGGTTATTGTGTCAGGAATAGAATTAAGTTCAAACCATTTTTCATGTCAAACGGCAAGCTGACTTTAGCGATTAAACCCCGGCAGCACTCAGAAATGCACAATTGATCTTCCCGAGTCTCGTTTTCGGAGTGACACAATGCTCCCGTACCGGTGACAACGCCAACGATGGGAAGATTCGATTCACCTTTCGTCGTGTCATCAGCACCTTCCGGGAAGCATTCCAACGTGCTCGTACAGAGTCTGTCTGGCTATGAACCCAGCAGGTCCCTATGTACTCCGTGGAGCAGGAAACGAAAAAAAGTCCATCATTTCAAACTTCAACTGCAAGCGTTCTTCCTTCGATGGGTGAGGTGATTTATCGATAATCGTAAAAATTGATAACGAAGCAGTTATCCTCCTCGGGTTGGGAAAAAGAGTGTTGGAAAATTGAATGTCTCGTTGCAATCAGATTGACAGAGGAATAGAAAATGTGCGAGAATGTTCTGGTTGGGGAAAATGTTAATCTGTTAAAGTTAATCTTTTCGCTTCTTCTTTTTATTTTAGCCGGTGGAATTGATTCGATTTACGGTTGAAGCTTGCTGCTGTCGGTAAATTTAAGAATTTTCAATTGCTTGATGGTGCACTCATCTCTGAAGTGTCTCGTTTGATGGCTCTTCAATTGAATATTCTCGTTTGGCTATGAGGCTGGGTCGGGGAGCTATACTCGACGGAATGTTTGAAAATTTAAAAACTACAGTGAAAACACGGCAGTTTGATAGCAGTTGTAGCTGTATAAGAAGTGATTGAAATAATGACTTCCAACTGTGCCCAGCATGTATTCACTGGACACGAATATACTCATGCTGATGCTGATATGCTGCAGCAAGGGGTGAGTAAACAGGAATATGCATGTGAGAAGCTAACTTTTCAGTGCCAGGTACTCAAACATGGTCTAACGCGACTCGAATAGGGATCATTCCTGGATATTATAATTGTTTCTGGTAATTGTTTCTTCTGGCAATCACATGCAGGAGGCGACCGATTTTTGGATTTTTCTCGATAATTTACAGAGAAAACCATTTATCACTATAAGTTTTGAACCGGGAAAACCTTGAACCGGGATAAATCTTGAACACCTACTGGTTTAATTCACCTTGCGAATGAATGCATAGCTTTTGAGAAATTGATGGATTAATATTTTTCTCATGTATGTATGTATGTATGGTAGCCACCATCCCCTCTAGCCCTTGGCTTGGATGCAGCTCCACTTAACAGCAAGATCAAATTGGGCCACCGATCTGAATTCGCACTATCGCTGTATGAAGGGCCAAAAACGGAGGGGTGGACCCGTAAGCAGAGACACTTACACGAAATCCACGGGAAATTAAGAATCTCCTTCCAACGATATGATCCAACAAATCGAATAACACAATTCGCAATACTCATTAAGCTTTCTACAGGATGGCTTGTTAAGAAGGGCGCGTCACTCTCCCTGAAACTGTTGGAGTAGAACTCGCAGCACCACACTCGAATCGGTAGGATAAGAAATGATACTGTTTGTTCCCTCCTAGACTCAGGCAGTCAATCAAACCATCGTCCAGTTTCAGCTTGAATGATACCCTGGTGCTCCCTCCCAACCCAGTATTTATTATATTTATATAAATATAGATGCAATGTAATAATAATATGTTATATATGAATATATAGTAGAACAAAAATTATATGAGGATATTTAGTTAAATTATGTAATAGTTGGAGTTCACGAGCCTATGATAACCATGTTAAACTAAATTAATTAACCTGCTGAAATAATAATATTAAGGCAGTAATAATAATATGCAGCTTCGTACCACTTTGTATCACTGATGGGTGACTGTATCTCTGGAATGTGAAGGTCATCTTGTTATTCATTGAGGTATAAATATCAATAAAGCATTCAATTGTATATAAAACCATAATATTATATTATTACGTATTTAATCATGACATATAGATATATAACCTTCTGGAATGAAGAGCATTTGTTAATTTTGATTATTATTTGATATAATGTAATAAAATAATTATACCGGCCGGATCACCAAACTGAAGCAATTAAAATTTTATGAATTATTTTATTACTTCTTCCATAATATTATATTTATGATATGCAATTAATAATGATGAACAGCTGTGTTCCTCTGAACCGCTCAAATAGTAGTTGATGATCGTGTACTGAAATGTTAAGGTCATATTACGCCATTTAATGGAAAATATAATGAAGGAATTAAAGGTTGAGTGGTCGAGAGAGTCGTCAACATTTCTATTAATGCAAATATGCTAGAGCTTGTAAAAAACATGCATCATATAATAACACATACTAGTATCTACACATACTATATCTACATTGCTACTTTCGAGAAGGCCACTCCGACGGTGCTAGATACAGCTGAAAATTGATCCCCATTCTTACTGCTGCTTCTACCAGAAGATGATCATCCTATAACCGCAAGACCTCCTCTCCTAAACTGTATGGTACCTGAGAGAAATTTACCTTTCTGGAGTAATACATGTAATGAAATATACAGAATTATGCTATGAATAAACAATGTCCTATAAGATAAAATATATAGTGAGGGTATATTGTAATATGAATTGAAAATTACATGTGTGCCGACTGCTGTTTTGTTGCAATTGTAGACAAACTTGCGCATCCATTATGAACCAGAAAATTTAGGCAATGTATGACCGCCATGAAAAAAAAAAGAATTTTAAATTTTAAATTATTTTGTAATACCTGACGACCTGGAAGACCTGAAAGATATGAGAATGGAAAATTATGATATGATGTACCGGTCGCACCCCCTCACTTCGCTATTGTCGGATTGACAACATTGCCCAGGCTACGCCAACCAGCGTCTCCATGTTTCAGCTGGCAGTCTTTTGTGATCATATGACTCGTGGAGGCGTGAGGTAGGAACTTGTGAGGACCAGAGGTCGGTCGCACCCTCCTGCCAAGTTGTCAACTCACCATTTGAAGCCCTGATGGATTAATATTTTTCTCATACTCGCAAAATTTCCTTTACTACGGGAGATAAGGATTCGCTTTTGAGCAAAGGAAACGTTTGCTTCATCCTGCATTGTTATTTTGGTAATTAAATCGAGAAATCCTGTTTTCGACTGGGACTAAAATTTAAACTGTACCAAAACGCTTCTCAATGAATTTAATTCACTGGTGTGGTAAAATCTATTCTTTTCTGCTCGGTTCAGAAGAAACTTCTGTATCAGAGAAGAAAGGAAGGGTATTTTACCCCTTTATCGTGATTGAACTGATGATTATTAGGATCGTTCTACAAAAATGGCGAATTTGAAATATAATTGGGAATCGCCCAATAGCGAGAAATTTCAATTATTGGTAGAGTTTGGGGTGAAAAAAATAATATTTAAAAGGAAACCAATGTAATGAAAAAATATCAATTTGTTGGTACAAAGCTCGTTCGTGGGCATATCAGATAATTTCAGGTGGATACTCACCACATGGTCAGCAAAGTTTTTCATAGCTGATTGAATATCTAACGGACGGTATGGCAATGTTAATTTTTACATTTATTTAGTGACGAGCGCATTAAAGTACGGGACAAATTTTGATTCCTGGTGTGTTAACTTGAAAGCGGCTTTTGGTGATATCAATCTGATTTTATCCTGATTAACTTTTCTGCAAGTAATACTTAATACGTGCCTAGTTTGGATATTACAAATCTCCATATCTGGAGCTACGTTGGAGTACCCTTTATCCTAATTATATCGGTAATGTCATCATACGCTGCTTATAATATGTGAATGTAATCTTGTAATGGACTGAACGGACTCTTCTTACATTCTAAAATAGGTTGCTGGATTTGTAAAAGAACTAACTCCAGGCTTCCAGATTAAAGTTGCTTTTAATGGTCACGTATACGATTGTTGCAAGCAGATTTCTTTCATTAAGAGTGTATCGTTTGAAATCCGCACACACTCGAATTGCTCAAAATTTTGATAAATTGAATCTTTACGCAGAATTAGTTTAATGTGTATTTTTTACACTCTGCGAGTTGATTTCATCAGATGCGCAAAAGTTTTCAAAATGGCGACGAAAGAACAGTGCGTACGCGAAACAGTTTTTCACGAGTACATCTCACTTAAAGTTAATTTTAGTTTATATTACAAAATCGAAAGTAATACTCACTAATCCATTCGTTGTTTTCAGCAACGAAACTGATTTGTTTTTTTTTATGAAGATACATTCGTAATTAATTGCACGCGCAACTGTCAAAAGCACGAAGCTTTTGTTGACACAGAAATAACATTCGTACATTGTACGGAAACAATGCCAAGAGCTACGAATATTTGGTCACAAATTAAAAAGAAACGTCTCTCTGGTGGCTGCATGAAGAACTGACAGATCTACTTTATCGACTCAAAATGTAATTGACAAAAACAAGCGCAACCACGTGGAATTGTCCAGCGTTGTTTTTATTGTTTCTGACATGGGGTTCGAACCTGAATATTTGAAAAGTGCTGATTCTAAATCCGTGGTTGATCTCACTAGGCCACGCTGACACGTGAGAACAATTTTTAATAATGAGCATGAAGTTATAGCTCACGACAGCGCTGTGAGTTTTATTTTGGGATAGGGTAACGGGATGTAATGTTAGCCTAGCTCCTTGATTCGGCCTATGTACCAAATATGTCATTATTTCGGCGATAATCAACAAAATCATGTTGCTATCAGCATAACCGATTTATTGCAAAGCAATTGAGACATTATGATTCAATTTATAGTAGCTCACTTCCGCGTAGTTTTCGATTTCTTTAACTTTTTACACACCATGACTTTACTGGTTAAGCTGAACAGATTATCTACACGATTTCGAATGATCTAAATTTGTCGAAATTGAACCTATAAACCAAATAATGCAGCCAAGATGTACAGAATATAGTCACATGTTATAGACTAACCGGTCACATAGGTAAAATAACAATGATTTAACAAGAAAACGGTGGGCCCAATGTTAGGGACATATGTTTTTCTATGTTCCTAACTTTGGCCTGTTGTACAAAAAGCGTAGTAAAAATGTTGCTATCGGTAACATTTACGATACAAACGTCTGCGTTTCGGTAGAATGTTTTTCATATGGCTCATTTTAACAAAAAACTAAAGGAAAAAAATCTGTGTAGAGTGAATTATAATGTTTTGATTCCCGAATGGCCGCTAAATCATATGTAAAGATTACTTAAGTGTTTTTTAACAGTTTAAGCTAAGTTTGATTTATGAAATTGTTTTTTGGGTAGAGCGGATTAAGCTGGCAACACCTTGGATCAGAAAATCAGCAAAAAAATCGTACCTAGACAACATTTAATAACAAATCTTTCGAATGGGACGAACTTGCATCCATAATTAGACCCAATTTGGTACCCATAAACCGACATTACATCCATATCCCTCTAAAGCTTTTGACTTTATAAAACAAGTTGTGTAACTTTTCGTGATACATACTACCAGATGGCTTATTGAAAATATGTATAGCTAGCTAAATTTTGTTTGCAGCTTAAATACTTTATGAGTTATAATAAAAAATGTAATCGATTGTTGCATATTAGGCTGAGTCAAGGGACACATACCGTAGATAATTTATTTCCGCCCATACCAGCAGCAACACCATCATACATGAGTACGGTATAAAAGAGAAACAGCGATTGGCTGGTCATCACGAAGTTCATTTCGTGCATTTTACAAAAAGGTGTAATGATAGCATTTCACCAGATAAAAAGCATTATGAATGTTTCATACAATATACGAGACATTTGTTCTATGTACAAAATCCATGTTTACGAAACGCGTGAAAGCTACTTTACGAAAATAAATTTTTAGTGTTGTTAATAAGGATCTATCGCATCGCGCCATCGGAAAAAAAGTTTGGAATCAAGAATTCCACGGTGTCTAGTATCACCAAACGGTTCGAAGCGCATGGTTGAGGCTTTTAACGGAAACCGAACGCCTCAGTTCGAGATGTGGCTAAACTGTTTCATGTGAGCAAGAATTTCATGCAGGATACCGAAACTCGAGCTCGAGAAATCAAATTCGACTTGAATCACCGATACAAGCTCCAGCCGCTGGCTATTTACCCAATGACGCGACACAACACTGGCATGGAATATCGCGATCGTCTGTACTTAGTGCACTTCCCGAAAGGGACTGTGACGCTAGGTGCATTAAATGCTGCAAGGATCATCCAGAATATCATTGTTTCCTGGGAAGGCTATCGTGGTGCAAATAAGGATGTAACACAGTGTATGCGGTGCCTGAATTTCGGGCATGGGACACGAAACTGCCGTTTAAGAGCTAGGTGTAACCTATGTTCACAGGGACATTCTACAGATTCCTGCCCAATTGAAGGTGCCGTGGCATTTAAATGTGTAAATTGCGGCGGTGCTCACCGCTTTACGGATCGCTCTTGTGCTAAACGCGCGGAGTACAAACAAATCCGAAAGCAAGCATCCACCACCAACCAACCTGGAAGACGGAGAGACCGATAACCAGTATTTGATTCGGAGGACTTTCCAGACCTCTGCCCCGAAAATCGCGGTGCTCCGGAATTAGCAGCACCCCAAAACCGGTGGCTGCCAGCTTCAACTAGCCGACAAGAACGAGGACCACAAGCTAGAAGAGTTAACACGCCCGAATGCCCACCCGGCTTTCGAAGTTCACCGCAATCTCGCGAACCAATCTTTTACGAGAATCGACCAGCTGATGCATCCCCCCCGCTTGTATACGGCAGCTGACCTTCAGCATATCCTCAACGAGATGTGTGACAAACTTCAACAGTGCAACACTCGTCTGGAGCAAGTCCGGCTTATAGGAAATCTAGTTCTGATCTATGGCTGCTAACAACCTAAAGATTCTACTCTGGAACGCCTGCGCTATATCGCGGAAAAACATCAAGCTTCTAGACCTACTAAAACGTCGAAACATCGATATTCTCGTAGTGACCGAAACACACCTAAAGCCTGACACAAGTTTTAATCTGTTAGGCTACTCCATCACTAGACTGGATCCCACACATTCAAGCGGGGGCGGAGTGCTGATAGCGATAAGGAACAACATCAAATATATCATTCAACCACATTACAAAACGTCAATAATCGAAGCACTTGGAGTGGAAGTGTCAACGGATTCCGGTGGTATGCTGGTTATCGCTGCTTACTGTCCTAAACAATGTACTAACAGCAATGGTTTGAGCAGAAAGTTCAAAGACGATCTAGCGAAGATTACAAGAACCAGGAAGAAATTCATCGTTGCATGTGATCTAAATGCCCGCCACGAAGCTTGGGGAAACCATCGGCGGAACAAAAACGGCAACCTACTATTCGAGGACTCTCAACTGGGATACTACACCATCAACGCTCCTCTGGATCCAACATACGTATCATCTGCTTGCAATTCGTCAACGTTAGATATATTCCTGACAAATGCGGACCACAATATCAACAATCCGGAAACGATAGGTGAATTGAGTTCCGATCACTACCCTGTCGAGATAGAGATTCGATCCACACCGTCGAGCCGGCAAATAGGACAACGTAAGGACTACCGTCATGTCAACTGGATCGAGCTTCAAAGAAGAGTTGACCATCGCATCGACACAAACGCTCCCTTAGCAACTGTTGAAGACATCGATCGAGAACTACATATTGACCCAGTGACTAAATCCTTGATCACCAAGAGAAACACCATCAGACGAAGATTTCAAAGATCAGGTTATCTTAGGCACAGACATCTAGCAGCTAAACTGACACAATTAATCCGTAATAGAATTAATGATCTGAAAAACAAAAAATTCCAAACAAATTTATACAAGTTAGACTCCCGATCATCTCCATTCTGGAAACTAACAAAATTCTTAAAATCAAAACCACAACAAGTTCCACCGTTAAAAATGAATAATTCTCTGCTGGTTTCCCCAGAAGAAAAGTCAAATGCAATTGCGCAACATTTCGTTGTTTCACACAACATACGTAGTACTATAGATAGCCCTATGGAACCGGTGATTCAGGAAACGATCAGAACTCTCAATAACACTCCTTGCTATGTGCCAAACAACAAAAAGATAGTCCTCAACGAAATTAATTTAGCTCTCAAACACTGTAAAAACATGAAAGCCCCTGGCTTTGATTCCATTTTCAATATTGTGATAAAAAACTTAAGTAACCGAACCCTCACGCACTTAACTAATATACTAAATAAGTGCATGGATTTACAATACTTTCCGTCACATTGGAAATGTGCAAAAGTTACACCCATACGGAAACCAGGCAAAGACCCAACATTACCAGATAGCTATAGGCCAATCAGTTTTTTGTCATCGCTAAGCAAGATCTTCGAACGACTCATACTTGATCGGCTACTAGAACATGTCAATAACAACAGAATTATACCAGAAGAACAGTTTGGCTTCAGAAAAAATCATTCAACTGCACACCAACTTCAACGAGTCACTAAGTTCATCAAAGCAAACAAATCCGTAGCTAAATCAACGGTGATGGTACTGTTAGACATAGAGAAGGCCTTTGACAATGTATGGCATGAAGGCCTTCTCTATAAACTATAATATAAACTAAATAGGTATAATTTTCCAATCTTAAAATAGTTTAGAGCTTTAAAATAGTTCTGAATAGAGGTACATCTCAAACATACACAATCCCAGCAGGCGTCCCCCAAGGAAGTTTGTTAGGTCCAATATTATACAACATTTACACATCAGACATTCCTCAAGCACCCGATGAATGCCATCTGTCACTCTATGCCGACGATACATCAATAATGGCCAAAGGAAGACACACTAGTGCAACTGTTAGGAAACTACAAAACTACTTAGTTATAATAACAAATTACATGAAAATCTGGAAAATCAAAATCAACAACAGTAAAACACAGTCCATTTTGTTCCCATATAACAATTCCGACAAATTAAAGCCACCTATAAACTGCAAAATAGCAATAGAGAATAACCCAGTTGATTGGTCAGAAGAAGTAGTTTACCTGGGACTCACGTTTGATAGAAAACTTATTTTCAGATCGCAAGTAGAGAAAACAACAACCAAATGTCAAATACTATTGAAAAATCTATACCCATTGATCAGTAGAAATTCAAGACTTTCAATTATTAACAAAACTGCGGTATACAATCAAATTGTTCTACCAGTTATACTCTATGGTTCCCCGATTTGGGACTGCTGTGCAAGAAAGCATAAGAAAAAATTACAAATAATCCAAAACAAATATCTTAGAATGATATATAATCTCTCCAGGTACACAAGAATCACAACTATCCATGAAATAGGCGATATTCGAACAATCGAAGAACAGTTAACGCAGATAAAGCAAAAATTCATAGTAAAAATCCAAATTCCAGAACATGGAATAATACGTGGATTGTTTCCATAGTAGGTTAAGTAGTAGTTAAGTTAGGTTAAGAAATTAAATACTCAACCAGCAATGCATAGCATTGAAAATGTAAAACAAAACAATGAATACGAAAAAACATCAACAATTAGACGAAGAAAACCAAAGATGAAAGCAAAAGCGAATCAATTAAAATGTATAAAAAACAGTGATTGTTAAATGGAAACGAAAATAAAATAAGATTAACGTTATAACTGCACTAGAAAATGTTGATATTATTGCTTGAATAACTAAAATGGGATTTGAAAGAAAAAGAACAAAGCATTTAATTTTTGCAGTCAACCTAAGCTTAGCTATTGAACTCTTTAGACAGCAATACCCATTGAAGCCAACCGCATTCGAATTCCCTGATGTTTCACTGCACAAACAAAAAATGGAAAAGCATAACACACCAAGTGCAGCTGTCATTTGTAAACCACGTGCCTAACCTTGTAATGTAAAATGACAGCAAGACCGCTTGGGAATGCCAACAGAAGTATCGGTGTTAATGTAGCTGGCACGATGTACACAGAAAGAAATAATATTGTGATTTTGGCACATTGCATAGGCATCACTGATTTATTAAGTAATGCTAGTCTAATGCTAAACCCGTGTGTCTGGCAGGTACAAAATCTTACGTTCGATTCTGATGTTTGATACCCAACTTGGAGTTTCCCACAGAAGCTCGGAGTTGAGGAAAAAGTATATTAATTTTGATTATTTTTTACTTCCGTGTAACTTGTCGTCAGCGGTTAGCTGGTTCTTCACTCCAAGAGCACAACAGAGCAAGGAAAAAAACCGTTGCAAATTACTACAAACAAGCTGTTAAATCCGGAATGAACCTTTCCACTAGATTAGCGTCTGGAAACAACACCATCGCCGCAGCCAGCAGCACCATCAACATCGCCATCATCACCCTCATCAACTATCCTGCCAACAACGGATGGTTTCAGTCAGCGGTATGAAAGGTGGCTGGTACTCTACATGTGCGACGACCGACGTGCTGCCTTCCAACCACGAATGCTTGGGACACTAATCCGAGGGCACCATCCCCACATAGTCAACCGGCAGCCGCTAGCTAGTAGCTAGTACCTACCGTGGTCGTCCTCTTACCAACCCGGTAACAGCCCTGAAGTACTAGTAATTAAAAATGAGATCATTTTTCTTCATTTTCCAACCCGACGCCGAGTTTCGTCCGCTCCAAGCTGATGTATCCACTCAACAGAAGCTCGGAAAGCGGAGAGATAGATTTCAAAATAGCGGAAACAAGTTTTCCTTATAAGGATGGCTTGCAAAATGCCTTCTTGTCGGACCAGCGCGCCGGGGTGGATTGTGATGCCGGGGAGAAATCCTCAGATTGCTTCTAATTACGAAAGCTTTCAAACATTTACGAGCTGGTTGGATTTCCCGCCGGAAGACATATCAGCGATGCGAGGGCGTTGTTAGCAATCAGTTTGTTTGGCCGTTTGCTGCTTTTCCAGTTGGCATGATAGGGGATTTTCATGTTTTGAAATGCTCTGTAAATATATGGTCATTGTGATAGAGAACTTCTTGTTGTTTATATTATTTGGTTTATAATCTGCCAAATATCGTAACACCTCATAATCCTTGAAACGTCACTGTCGGCAAACTTTGTCAGTTGATCCAATTTTACACCAAGCCTCATCGTCGTAGTTTGCGAAAAAGACGCGATTGTGCTCATCTCTCCTATCTCATAAATTCGTTCCTACCGAAGCCGGTTTTCCCAGGAACTTACCGCCCGCTTTCAACTTCTATCGTTCCGGCATGCTGCTCACCAATGATCGCATCAGCCGTTTACGATTTGGCTTCTTTTTGCATCTTCTGAGCACTAGGAGAACTTTTTGTAATTGTGTTTAATTAAAATAATCCATTATCCACTTCTTTGATGTTGCTTCCATTTGCGTTTCTTCCAGTTATTCAGAACTAAAGCACGCCGTCAGATGCATTTTTTCGGGTTTTCAAATGGATTGTATTCAATTCCATCTTTACACTGAGTTTAAACATCATCCACAACCTGTGAAGGTATTCATCCCACGTCCTCAAACCATTTGTTCAATTCCAATATTTATCTCGTACCCGGAACTAAACTCCACGTACAGTTTCACCACAAATGACAGCCACGCATTTTTGGCCCGGACCCGCCTCCGTAAACAAATTTCCCTCCTCATTCATCTCATCAACCGAAAAATACACATAAACGTTGGGAAGAGAAGGAGAGAGAATCTGTTCACGTCCGACCATAATTAACAAAACTGTTGCATCGCCGGAACGTTTTCGGCCCATTTAGATCGGGGACCGGTCTCGGTCCGTGCGGTCTGACTTTGTACAGCGTCTGGCGTCGAGCATTCGGTTGGTTCATATGGATGCCGGTAGCGTCAAGCTTCCCATCTCCTGTACCGACCGACCAACACATAAATCATGACCGTGCTCTGTGCTGTGTTCTTTAGAGTCGACCGACTGACATGGTCGGCCGGCGGGTTCGTAGTCCTGCAGTCGAGCGCTACCTACACACTAGGCACACATTTAATTTAGGGAAACGAACTTCCAGGAGACAAACGCTGTCTGACGAAGGGCTGTGGATCTCGAGGGGACAGACCTTCCGTGGCAGCGGTACACAATATTAATAATCTCGATTCCACTGTGGTTTGATTCAGCACTGGAAAGAGTCAGCATGCATGAAAGGACACAGAGTTGAATTTCGCTTGAAATATTTTCCTTGACGGATACAGCTGATCAGGGGATTTACATGATTGCATGGAAGTAGGCCATGCAAACTGTCATAAATCAACGATGGTTGGTAAAATTCGGAGACAAAAAAATCTCGAGTAATTCATGTTAAGGGCCTAAAAGCCTTTTGTAAACAATGGCTTTCAATGTGGATTTCTCTTGAATCTTAAATCACTCTCGTGAAATGAAAGTAGCGTCTGGTAGAAAAATGTTAGTTCTACCAATTGGAGTAGCTGGATATGCTGGATTCTCGTGATTCGTGAGGGATCAACGTTTAAAGTCATTGCAGGGTGGCCACAGACTCGGGAAAATCGGGAAATGCGGGAAAAATGCGGGAATCCAAAATCATCGGGAAATATGCGGGAAAAAGGCGGGAATTTCAAAAGTCATCGGGAATTTTTGTCATATGGAAGGAACCATACACACACCTGTTTCAAATGATTTGAGTAGCGTTTTTGTCATTTACTCGGTCCACCGATCTCATTGTTCAGCCTGTTCAAAACGTACCGCTTAGAGCATCTTCAGGGGTGGTCTATTTTAACATCTTTATAGTTGATTTGCATCAGCAAAATTAAAAAGAACCAGCTAAAGCAGACCAACTTTGCGTTCCCCGCACCGCTGTAGTATTTCTTGTTGTTAAACCCACCAACACCTATCATCTTGTCAATCATACAATATCCAGAGATCAGAAGTTTTGTTTTTTTTTTTGTTCAGAAACCGAGGATTTTTCGCAAACTTTTTACCATGGATTGGTTTGAGTGGTGGTGACTGTGTGAATGCATGCATCTCATTTAAACGATATTATAGTACGTTCACACTACAGCTTATATTACGTGATATAGAGTATCTTGATATCAGCAACTATACATCTAGTTTTCACTGAAAATAATGTACATGTCATTTGATATCAAGATACTCTATATCACGTAATATAAGCTGTAGTGTGAACGTACTATTAGATAGTGCTGATAGTGATAGATAGTGCCACGCCAACCTATAACAAGAAGCACTTTCTGCAACGTGTCATCATCCCAAGGTATATGATCCTAGACATTATGCGACAACTAGAGTCAACCGATTCCTTTTTCCAGCTAGTTCTCTCGACGAAAATTTGGGGATTGGTGACCTGAGGAATTTTTGCAAATCTGTCCTTAAGACTTACGGCCCACAGTATTTACGCCCTCAATATCGGAAATAGTTAAGAAACTGATGGACAAAAATTATCTCCCAAAAGTTCGAAAAAAATCTTGTTAATTCAGTGCACTTAGAAACTAAGGGAACTTATCAGAAGCTCGGTATACTTTTTAGATTTGACTTAGATTTTCCCGAGGTTTAGCTATTCTCCCTGATGTCAAAGGAACAAACCATAAAATTAGGGAACTTCGGGGAGCTTTCCAGAAATTAAGGGTTCTTCCTAGAAGTTCAGACACTTTTTCTGAAATTCAGATTGTTTCCTAGAAATTCAGGGAATTGTCCACAAATTCAAGGAGCTTACCACGAGTTCAGGGATGTTTCCAAAAGTAAAGGGTTCTTCACAGAAGTTCAGGTAACTCTCCAGAAATTCAGGGGGCTTCCAGAAGTTTAGAAAACTTATCAGATTATTTTGGGTATCTTTCAGAAGTTCATAGAACTACTCAAGATATTCAGGGAACTTCCAAAAAATTTAAGGAATTTTCCTGAAAATTAGAGAACTTCCAATAGAGAACAGTCAAGACATTCATGAAGCTTTTCAACAGTTTGCGGATCTTCCTAGAGGTTTAGTGCACTTCTTAGAATTCCATGAAACTTGCTAGACATGTACAGAACTACCTTAGAAGTTCAGCGAACATGTAGGAGATCAAGAAACTTCCTTGAAGTTCAGGGTTTCTCAGGAATTCAAAAAACTTCTCAGAAGTTCAGGAAATGCTCACAGAGATCGTGGAACTCCCCCAAAGATCAGGAAACTTTCCAAAAGGTCAGCAATCATCTCAGACGTTCAGAGAACGCCTCAGAAATCAGAGAATTTCTCAGAAGTTCAGGGAACTTTCCAGAAGCTCGAAAAAACTCCCGGGTGCTCAGGGGATTCATCAGTTCATGAAATTTCTCAGTAGTCCTTCGATTTTCCAAGAATTTCAGAAAACTTCCCCCAAGATCGGGGAACTCTCCAGAATTTCGGAAAACGTCCCAGATAAACAGGAAACTGGATTTTTTTAGCATTCGAAAAGTTTGGGAAACATTCAAAGGATTTTTCCATAAGTTTGGGGAGTTTCCTAGAACTTCAGGGATATTTTCAGTTGATCGAGAAACTTTCCAAACGTTCCGAAAACATCCCAAAAGTTTAAGTTTTAAGAAGAACTTAAACTTCTTACTACTAGATAATTTTTCGAACCCAACCAAAACGAGAATAAAGAAACCAACTACTTTTTAATCTATTCATTGAATTTCCACCTATTCACAATCTTGGAGATCATAAAAGGTTTTTGTACGGTTTAACAACAACTAGGTAATGCTAACTATTCCACAGAAATTCCACGGCTTCCAAGATTTTTTTTTTTAATTTTTCGTAAGTTATTTAACTATGTGTGATATCCTGCTTTTCATCACAGAATATGTACTTGCTGGACGTTAAAACATTTTCTGGGAAGCGAAATCTGATTTTCTAAGTTCCCGTCATTTCCAGAAAGTTGTTCCTATTCCATGGATGATCAGCAAACTTTTTGGAAGTTCATTCAAGTTTCCAGAAACGTTAATAATTTTTCAGCAATTCAATGAACTTCTCCAAATTTCCACAATTTCTCTTCTCAAAAGACAGCGAGCAAACTTCATGATTATCTGGAAACTTCCAACTATTTTATTCAACTGCGGAGAAGTTTAATCAACTTCTGGCATGTTCATTATAGATATTTCCACCCAATCTTCATAGATATTCCGAAGCTTATTAAATTAAATTTTCAAAGAGTGCGTTCAGTAAGAAACTTAGAAGCTTATATAAGTTCTGAAATAATACAAAATAGATCCGGTATAAAACAGAATTTATAAACACCAGCGGTGCAGCGATGTTTTTGCGTTTGGTCTAAACAAAAAAAACCAAACCACGATTTGAACCACCGTTGAAGATGCCCTTAAGGGTCACCCAAAATTGATACGATGCGGATGCGTTGACGTAAATTTGACAGAAAACCTATGGGAAAACTGTCAAACTCACGCAAATGCATCCGCAACGTATCAATTGTGGGCCAGCCATTAGGAGATCTGGCTACACGGCTGTAACAGGTGAACTTATATTTCATGTGGTGACGAATGTGTTTGAAGTTTGGCGAATTGCGTTTGTAAGGGTGTTAACACATGGTGAAAGAAGAATTTGGGCTGCTGTGCTCAATGCCGTCTGACGTTGTTTGCTGGATTCCAGAGAAAAGAAAATGGTTTGGTCAAATTTTGGCTAGAACCAAATTTGACAACATTTGTTGAAAATTGGCCCATCCTGTCTCACAAAAAGGCGTATTTTAAATAAATGGAAAGTGTCTGGTGGTAAATCAAACTGGAAAAAGTTTGGGAGCTCAGAGATTTAGCTACGAGTAATTTATATTAACTCATCTTAACAGTCGGGAAAATAAGGCAAAAATGCGGGAAAAATTCGGGAAAAATGCGGGAATTTTAATATTAGGATTGTGTGGCCACCCTGTCATTGTTTATAAATGGCTTTTAGGTCCTAATCATGAATTACTCGAGAAATACAAAAATTACAATTTGGTAGGGTGGAGCACTATTTCGGTAGTTGACTTATTTCCGTCATTCATTGCAATAACTCAGCCGTATTCAAACCAACCAACTTAAGATTTCTGTGAATGATTAATGCATGCATGATCCTTTGCGCTGAACTGGCGCTAGGGCTCAGTTAGGATTTTTTGTCAAACTCCAAAGCTAAGAGTCAGTTCCACAGTGGTTATATCACACAAATAAGTTTTTCCACAATATTTATCTACATATTGTATGGAACATGGAACTTCCTGCCAATTAAATCTTCCATTTCCTAAAGTTCTATCCAGTTAGAATCCGGAATCACTTGTTGTGTTGCAGTGGCACGGAAAGTGACCGCTGCAAGAATTCTTTTTCAACGGTTTGTTCACCTAGGCGCCCACTTTCTGTGGTATAAATTTCACGGTGTTTCGTAGGTACAGTGAGTCAAAAGTTATTCCAGATGGAAGCCGAGAGGAGAGAAAAAATTCTGCACACCCACGTTGATAATCCAACGTGGTCCGGAATAAAAATCGCAAAAGCATTGAAAATCGCCAAATCAACCATGTATGATGTGCTCAAACGTTTCAGGGAGCGAAAGAGTGAACCGTCAGATCAAACCTTGGACTATCAGATAATGAAATCGCACAAAAATACGCTGCTGCTCGCAGTACCGCTTGAAGAATTCGTGTGCGTTTTGAAGAATTCGTTCGTTATCGAGCTTATCGTTCTTATTGTACCAGCAGGTTTTGATGAAGTACCAATGATGCCTGCTCATCGACGAATTCGGACAGCTTCCCGGCCAAAAATTCTACATGGCGACGGCACGAGGCTACGTTCCTGCGAAGTAAAAGTTTGCTTTTATGGACAAACTTGCCAAAAAACTGATGAGTTGGCAAGGGATATGCAGCTGCGGAGCAAAGACCAAAGTGTTCGGGACGAATAAGACGATGGACTCGAAACTGTACAAGGAAGAATGCCTCAAAAACCACCTAAGGCTTGCTTCATTTAGAATTGGAACAAACTTTTGCTCATATTGTGGCGCTCCTGGTGGACGGATTTGGAAGTTCTTGGCGCCCACGTGTCGGGAATTTCATCAGCTTCACGTTTGTATTTTTGACATTCCGCAAATCGACTGTACTTTGTAAACAATCAACATGGAAGCCGAAAGAAGGGAAAAAATTGTGCACAGTTATTTGGAAAATCCATTGTGATCTGCATCTAGGCTAGCTAAACAGCTGAAATTGCCCATAAATACCGTATGGCGCGTTATCAAACGGTATAAGGAAACATTGACGACGATTCGGAAGCCTCAAGCCAATCGTCGGAGTGGAACTGTCGACCGGAAACTGCGTGGTAAGATTTTGAAGACGATTAAGAGGAATCCGAATCTGTCGGACCGTGATTTGACCAGGAAATTCGGTGCTGCCCATAGTACCGTGAGAAGAACTCGACTCCGGGAAGGAATCAAGTCGTATCGAGCTAGCAAACAGCCAAATCGGACCATAAAGGGAAAGGTTGTCAAAGCCATCAATCAGATGAAAACCTGGTGAAATAAGATAGCTAAAACGATGGACGAAGAAGGTGTGCGCCGCCTAATGAGCCGTGTTACAGGAAAAATTCGAGAATTCCTTTGAAACCGTGACGAGTAATTTTATCCGTATTTTTTCTTAAAAGTATGAAGAAAACGCTACATTTGTATAAAAAAAGATCTTGAATTCAATAATCAATAACTGAAATACAGGCAATTGTTTTTGCTCCAATTCTATCTGAAGCAAGCTTTACTATCTTTCATTAAAGCCCATAAAGGTCCCGTGAAGTTTTGGCCAGATTTGGCGAGTTGCCAGTTCAGCCGGGAAGTCATCCAGTGGTACCGCGATAATAACGTAGATTTCATCGATAAAACATAAATCCACCCAACTGCCCGCAGCTCTGGCCTATCGAGAGATTTTGGGCAGTAATGAAGCGGAAGCTTAAGAAAAGTGGAAAAACGGCAAATGTGCCAAGTATGTTGACTCCGGAAGTGTGCAGCGTTGGATGGGAGGAATAAAAAAGAAAGTTTGAATTTTAATTAGAAACAAATAGAAATGATTTGTACTGATATTTTGTTTTGATGTATTAAACTTATTTGTACGTCAATCGGTTACCGAGATACAGATGATTTTATTATTCCAGATTCTTAATGGACATAGCTTTAACTCGGTAGCAATAACTGTTAGGTGAGCAAAAATAAAAGCTGATTGCTGTTATAAAATCAGCATCAACTAGCAAATGGTGACCATGGCAACCGTGAAATAAAATGTATGAATATTAGTGCTGTAAAATTTCAATAGATTTAACAAACTTTTTCAGGATACCTCAAATCAAGATTTTGGTGAAATGCTGCTATCGCTGAAAATGAACGAAAACGTGCTTGAAAGCGGAACTACAGAACTCTTTACTTTAACACTCTGCATCATTCTTGCATTTCGAGATCGAACGAATGAAGATCAAGATCATGAAGATACGAATGCTTGTAGTATTTGCATTTATATAAATATATGCATAGTGTATAGTGTATTTAACACTATTATATAAATATTTCATGGGAATGGGAGGGACCATCAGGGCACCCGATTGACGCACTCTGGATGGGGAGAGTGGAAATTCCAACTCCCCATTGCTAACAGTTTGTGAATAGAGGGCGGGCTCTTCTCCCCGCCCATTGGGGCATCCTCTTGTTAGATAGCTTGCTCTTGTGACCAATTGTTGAATCTTGTTATTGGAAGGAGATTCTTTATGTCCCTTTGGATAGGTATAAGTGATGTGGCCTATTCGTCCACCCAACTTTTTGTCAGCTCTTAATTTGTATTAAGGGCATTCTTAGTTTGAATTCATAGTTTTGAATAGTTCCCGCTTAACTAGAGCCCAGTACTTATCTATTGGGCAAAGCTCTGGACAGTTTGGTGGATTGGCTGTTTTTAACCATTGTGTATCCAACAAAAAATACACCTTTAACATGCCGACAAGGAACGTTTTTACCCATGGAATTAAAATGACCATAACTAAAAAACTATCCAACCGATTTGGAATATGTTTACTGTTTTGGATTCAGAAACTTAATAAATTTCTTTTAAATGTCCAATATGACCGAATATGACTGACCCATATCCGAAAATACTGGATATCCGGAGCCATGCTTCGAAAATGGTATACTCAAAAAGATTCCAATATAAAACCAGCAGTAATTACACTAAAAGTCATTCGAAAAAATACACAGGAATGTGTGTGATTGCCATATAACAATCCGGTGACTTGATTTTGAAACAGCCAACAGGAAGCAGGTTCTTATGTGGTCACGGATGGCCAGAGAATAATTTGAATGGGTGTCAAAACTCTTGAAATCGTTCTAGAAGTTCGTTTGCCATAGTTTTTGGACCATCCGGTCACTTGACTTCGGATTGGCCAGTTTAGAGTAGGTTCGAATGGTTCATGCTTTTGACAGTTGCGCGTGTGGCAATAATTAAAGGGCGAACACGAAATTATTGCGACACATTCAACAGGGCATAACTTTTTTACCATTGGGTAAAAATCAATCAAATTTTGCACACTTTCTCATTGATGTGTATTGTTTACATGCTGTCAAACTCGAAGTCGTGTTTTTCGATTCAACGAAAATGGAGGTCAACCAACGCGAGTCGAGAGAACAAATTCTTTCCAAACACCTGGAATTTCCTGACCTGTCGCACCGGCAGTTGGGAAAAATGTTGAACATTCACCATTCAACCGTCTCCAGAGTGTTGAAGCGGTTCCAGGAGCGGTTGACGTTGGACCACGGCAAAGGAGCTGGAAGAAAACCGGGACCGGAGAACAAAAAGACGGAGGGAAAGGTGAAGCGGATGATTAAAGCAAATCCCAACGTCTCAAGCCGTGATTTGGCTAAAAAGATCGGCATGTCGCAGAGCTACGTCCAGAATGCAAAGAAGAGAACTGGGCTACATACATACAAGGTACAGAACTTCCCAAACCGCGATGAGCGGCAACAATCGAGGGCTAAAACTCGGGCACGGAAGCTCTACGAGAAGATGCTGACAAAATATGGCTGCTGTGTGATGGACAACGAAACGTATATAAAAGCCGATTTTAAGCAAATTCCGGGGTTGGAGTTTTTCACCGGTAAGAGCAAGTTCTATGTGGACGACAAATTTAAGAAGAAGAAAATGTCGAAGTTCGCCTCCAAATATCTCATTTGGCAGGCCATCTGCTCTTGCGGACTGAGGAGTGAGCCTTTCGTGACAAAGGGCACAGTAAATGGCGAGATCTACAAATCTGAGTGCCTCGAGAAGCGCCTTTAGCCGTTCTTGCAGCAGCACGACGAAGCTCCGCTATTTTGGCCAGATTTGGCATCATGCCACTATTTTAAAAGTGTCCTGGAGTGGTATGAGGCCAATTCTGTCCATTTTGTTCCAAAGGACATGAATCCGCCAAACTGTCCGGAGCTGCGCCCGGTGGAGCAGTACTGGGCAATGATGAAGCGGGAACTTCGGAAGAGCAAGAAGACAGTCAAAGACGAGAAGGACATGTTAAGAAAATGGAAAAAAAAACTGAGAAACTTGTACCGGATGACACTGTAAAGACTTTGATGGAGGGCATCAAGCGAAAATGCGTTCAATTTTACACTCAAGGCTCCATCGATTAACTTTTCTTTTGATTTTTGAAGTAAATATATGTATAAAACTACCCTAAAATTTTGGTTTGATTCTAAACATTATAAGAAAATTGGCATGACATTTTCGGTGTCGCAATAATTTCGTGTTCGCCCTTTATATCGAACACAGTTTGATGGTTGAGCTGGAATTCTAGATACATCCAGTGGTGCCTTAATTAAGTTGAATTGTGCAACGTAAAAATGAGATACTGAATTAAGTGAATGAATGCCGCCCGCACCTTTCTACACATATTCGAGAATGTTACGCAAGTCGGTTCTGCGAGTATGTCAATTGCTGATAGTTTCAAGAACGTCGTATGTCCTTCTTTGTAACGAGTTTTACAGCTCGTCCAACCTACATTTTATCAGGCAAACGGATTTTTTTATTGTTCAATCATTCATCTCTTCGGAATTTTGACGAAGTCAATCATTTTATCCACTCCATCTTCGCTGTCAGCATCGTTGTTGAGTTGTATTTTACTTTTTTCTTCAACCTCTGAAAACGACGGAGCAGAAGTCTTGATCTAAAAAGACTAATCACCCACAACCCTTATCCCCACGGGGCGACTCAGAACGGCTGCTCATCAACATTATCAGAAGCCCATTACATCGTTCATGAATGTTCATCAAGAGCCTGCTGGTAGCATATTTCATAATGCTTATAACTTCCCCACTTTCCCCCGATGGAACCGAACCACATCCATTTTCCGCACACCCACAAGCGCATGCATGTTTACATTGTCCCGCTGTCATCGGTTTCAATTTTCTTCTCCCATTCTGTTTCACTCAACTCATCAACTCAATTCATGCCATGATGCTCCTCCCCGCTCGAAATGGACGGGGAATTTTAATTTTCATCATCCTGACGCATACGGCCTTCTTGCTGTTGACGTTGTTGTTGAAGATACGGCGCTCAAATCAAGCGTCACGAGATGTATAACGAAGCTGCTGCTGATCATCATCACATCTAGTCAGCCAGCGGTGGATGCTCGAGTTTCAAGATCCTTCCATCCTTCCATCCATTTGGCCATCAGGGCACAGTTTATGCCATAACTCATGAAGGAATACGCTTACACATACACATACACTCCAGCACGTTCCGGGTTTCACGTCACCAGTCTTGTATCCGTTGTTCCGCCAGCTAGTCTCGGTGCGGTCGGTATGAATAACGAAGCGCCCTCACTCAAGAGGGTTGGCGAGTGAAAATTAAAACGAAACACACACAATTTTTTTTGTCAACGCCTCTGGCAGCAGTGTTGACTCTCGGCTGCTATCGCTGTATCAGAAACGAGAAATGAACTCTTAGCTCATCCGTTTGTTGCTGGCCAGTAGTAGGCCTTGGCTATCGATCGTCGTCGCCCGTCGAGCTCCGGTTGTAGTCATTAATTATTGTGAGGCTTTCGCTCTTTTGGGCTGTCACATACTGGTCACGGAGTCGCGAGCTCTTCGCCGAGTGTTTGATAGGAATTTCCTCACAAATTTATTCGTTGCGTATGCATTTTGTTTGAACTCTAGAGTGGATGGTCTGTAGGTATCCTTCTAGAGGACGAATAGCATTTGTTTAGTTACTATTTGGGAAAATGAATAGGTAGCTTATATGAGTTTTCAACGTGAGTGTTTTAAAATGTGTATTAAAAATAGCCAAAAGCACATTCATAGGCTTTAGTTTGGAGTACACTCAGCCAGATGGCACGAGTATTTGAAAGCTTTAAAATCATAGTTCAAACAGCCGTTTTGCACTCCTTTTCTCTGTTTTCAAATCCTTGACTCATGAAGCGTTGCCTTAATTTGTCCCCAAGTCAGTTTTTATCTAGTGTGCAATGAAAATGGAAAATATATGACAGTTATGAACAAGTGCTGTTTACAAATGGAACCTTGGTGGTGATCTTAAATTTCGATTAATGTACCCAGGCAGGTAACTTCATAGGTTCAAAGATAAGGGAAATATGTAGATGAAAGGCTTGTAAGATGGAACAGCGCTACTTTTGACATTCACTATTCACGACAACACTTTCGCACTGACAAGTGTTAACCTCATTTTTTTTCTATTCTTCAATTTTCATTTGCTTTTGGAGTGAATACACTCATTCGATTTAGCTCTTCCAGGTTTCAATGTTCGAAAGTGTTGGAATAATTAAAATAGCAATTATGTCTAGTGCTTAATAAGTGGAAATTTCCCATCGATATCAAAGGTTAACATTTGTGTTGGTTAGCATTTTTGGTGTATTTTTATTCTCAAAAGTTCAAAATTGATAACGGATGGTATTTTATAATTAAATTAATACGCGGGAAAATTTCCAACCGAAAGGTGTAAACATCTTGAAAATCTATCGAGCATTTATTAAGTTGTTAGCGTTTAATTTGTAAAAATTGCTCAGTCGTTAAAGGCGCAGCTACAAAAAGGCTAGAGATGGCTGGGTTCGATCCCCTATTTGGTGTAGGAATTTTGCGTTAAGGAAAATTTCTTGACTCCTTGGGCATAGATTATGATTGTAGTTTCTAAGAACACTAAGTTGAGAGCAAGCAATAAGCGAACTGCGAAAACAATAAACTTGATTCGCTAAGAAAAAATAGGAGCAAAGTGACGCTCGACCTGACTGTTATAATTGGCCCCGATATATACTCTTTTATTTTTTTTTTAAACCTTTTTTTTCATAGTGCATCTTTATAAAACAGTTGATCGATAATTAAATAATATTCCTTTTGCTTCTTCATTGAGTTGCATAACTATCTTGGCAATATCAAATATTTAAACATCATTGACGTCTGATAAAGGAACAATAGACTGGAATATTTGGGTTCTTTGAATTGTTTTTGCATTGTTATAAGTAGCAGATTTAAATCTGTGACCATGTTTAGAAATTCTTTTGTTGTGCCAAAACTTAGCTGCATTTTTAATTGGACGTTCGCTTGCTTTGGCCAAACTGGCTATAGTAGCCATGCGTGTTAATGTACCTCCAATGGCATCACATGGACTTTTTTAATGGATGGTGCAAAGAAATCAAACTATTCGATATCAATTTCACACTTTGATTTGAATTTAAAAAGGCTTCAGAAAAAAATTAGGTGCTTATACTGTGATGCAGCACCATCAGTCATTAAATATATTTTTCAGATTTTCATCTGTTAATCCAAGCGTAAAAAACTAATCAATTTGGAAATGAACAAATAAACAGCAACTGAATTATGCCTAAAGTCATCGGAAATCATTTTCTTCATTTCATTTTCATTTCATTTTTCATTTTCACATTTTCATTTCATTTTCATTTCATTTTCTATTTCATTTTCATTTCATTTTCATTTCATTTTCATTTCGCCATTTTCTATTTTCATTTCATTTTCTCATTTCATTTTCATATTTCATTTTCATTTCATTTTCATTTCATTTTCATTTCATTTTCTATTTCATTTTCTCATTTTCATTTTTCATTTTCATTTTCATTTCATTTTCATTTCATTTTCATTTCATTTTCATTTCATTTTCATTTTCATTTTCATTTCATTTTCATTTTCATTTTTCATTTCATTTTCATTTCATTTTCATTTCATTTTCATTTCATTTTCATTTCATTTTCATTTCATTTTCATTTCATTTTCATTTCATTTCATTTCATTTTCATTTCATTTTCATTTCATTTTCATTTTCATTTTCATTTCATTTTCATTTCATTTTCATTTCATTTTCATTTCATTTTCATTTTCATTTTCATTTCATTTTCATTTCATTTTCATTTCATTTTTCATTTCATTTTCATTTTCATTTTCATTTCATTTTCATTTCATTTTTCATTTCATTTTCATTTTCATTTTCATTTCATTTTCATTTCATTTTCATTTCATTTTCATTTCATTTTCATTTTCATTTTCATTTCTATTTTCATTTCATTTTCATTTCATTTTCATTTATTTTCATTTCATTTTCATTTCATTTTCATTTCATTTTTCATTTTCATTTCTCATTTCATTTTCATTTCTATTTTTCTATTTCTATTTTCATTTTCATTTTTCTATTTCATTTTCATTTCTATTTTTCATTTCATTTTCATTTCATTTTCATTTCATTTTCTATTTCATTTTCATTTCTATTTTCATTTCATTTTCATTTCATTTTTATTTTCATTTTCATTTCATTATTTCATTTTCATTTTTCATTTTTCATTTCATTTTCTATTTTCATTTCATTTCATTTTCTATTTTCATTTTTCATTTCATTTTCATTTCATTTTCATTTCATTTTCATTTTCATTTTCTATTTTCATTTTCATTTTCATTTTCATTTTCATTTCATTTTCATTTCATTTTCATTTCATTTTCATTTATCATTTTATTTTTCATTTTCTATTTTCATTTTCATTTCATTTTCATTTCATTTTCATTTCATTTTCATTTTCATGTTCATTTCATTTTCTATTTCTATTTTCATTTCATTTTTCATTTCATTTTCATTTCATTTTCATTTCATTTTCATTTCATTTTCATTTCATTTTCATTTATTTCATTTTCATTATTCATTTCATTTTCATTTTCATTTTTCATTTCATTTTCATTTCATTTTCTATTTTTCATCTAAAAGTATTTCATAGTACTTCCAATTCATAATTGACAGCTCTCTCTGCCATTCCAAAGTATCTAATAAAATTGGGTGTAACAATCACAATAAACGTTCATGCTTCAGGGCAGTCAAATGGATTTCCCACCCGAAAAAAATGACTGTATCGGGAACTGAACCCTTAACCTCCAGATTGATACATTTAAGTTCTTCAATATCTTGACACTATTATGGCATGACAACACCGTAAACCACACAGTTACTAAAACACCAAATATAAGCCAACCGCTCCCAGGCCGACACCAAACAATCTCTTTTTTTTTACTCTGCGGTCGGTAAATCGAGAGGAACAATCATATTATAAATAAAATTCCAATTCTTCGATAACGGATCCCACCTAACTTCTGCTTCCGCAACCGCAGGAAAAGCCCTTCTTGTTATCTTCTGTTTTATTTTAATTCTTATACAGCTTCCCCCTCAAATCGGAACCGCTGTTGTTGTTTTCAGCCAATTGAAAATCAAGAACAGCAATTTCCTACCCCCGCATCTGTTGCGTTTTCCTTCGCTTTAAACGTATTCCATAGCTGCTACGCGTCACGCATGTTTTCCTATCGAACTGCCTATGCGATGTCGAATCTCGCCCACCCACAATCTCGGCATATTTCACTGACTGACGACCGACGAAAACCGAGCAAAGCAAAACCAAAGAACAGGCGCACTTCTGATAAGCGGGAAAATCGAAGCCAAATAAAGTTATCTTCGAACGGGAAGCAGGAGGCCGCACCCCAGGGGCAATCAATGCCTGTTGTGAAGCAGATTTCTTACCTCGAAGGGCCGGGAAGGGAGCGGGAGCGATTGTACAACTGCAGATTGAAGATTCAAAACCATGATTACAAATCCTGGCTGCTGCTTCACCGAGAGGAGACAGCTTTATCTCGGTGAGGGATGTCGAACCAGATTAGAGCTACACATACATATGTGATGGGCGGGCGGATCAGTACAGCTGAGCCCCGTGTTTTGGTTAGGCTTTAAGGCTTCCAAATCGAGCAATCTAACACGAGCTGAGGAAAATTATGATCCTTTTTTTCTGGGCGACATTTCTTCGGGGAAGACGTCTGCTTGAATACTGAGAAGGTGGATTATGACAAGCATATGTTTACAATCCGATTTTAATAGGACAAGAATCCACTGTAAGCATACAGAATACAAATGCGACGATGAAGCTTGAAATGAATATATTATGAGGTCGTGCCATTCGCTCTAGATCGTGATGCGCGTGATTGAACTTTCAATTTTACATTCCTTTGGTATACTTTGAAACCCTACCAAATCTTCCGAAACCCCACCACAAACAATTCACATCATTCTACACAGTAAGGCAATTGTCATTGGTATCGGATGGCCAATTCATTGCCGCTAAGGAACAATGCTTCTTCATCCATCCCCATTCTTTACCGCAACGGACTTCTTGAAATAAACAATAAAACACCAACTTTTGCGACACTTTCGGTTCGCGCCATCACCAAGAACCAGAACCATCTTCTTTGCTAACCTCATCTACGACTCAGGGTGTTTTTTTATCATCTTCGAAGCATGGAATAGTCGACGTGGCGAACTGCTGCTGGTACTTTAACGCCACTACTTACACCTCCACCGCCGCCACCACCTTCGAACCAGTAAAAAGTACCGCCTGAAAGGGACTTGATGTCAACAAAACGCGCAAAACTTTTCCGTTTTGGAAACAAGTTCCCTGCAGTTAGTACAAGCCAACCGAAAAAGAGGGCGCTGGCAGGACGGAGGAGGATTGGTTGGTGCAGAGGAGTTGCACTGAGGAAAAAATAAACAAATGCTTTTCGGGGAGCCGTTCCTGTGTAAGGAGTGTATCGAAAATTAGTGATAAAATGGGAATAAAACTAAAGAAAGCTAACATGTTAAAATATCAATTAAACTAACAAATTAATCAGATTGCCGAATTCGGTAATATGATAGTACATGAACCTTTACAGTAGTATTAGTTTTTTTGCACTTCCTGGACACTGCTGATCAGTTTTTGGACCTACTTTATTTCTATTCCACTGGACGTTAGCCCAGTAGCGTTTGATTGGTCGCATTTGGGGACAGTTATGTAGCTTGATATCCTTTTCAATTTTTCCTTTACAATGAATTTCCCTGGTACTGGGTCGGAGGACATTTACAAGACTAACTATGAGAGTATTAGACACAAATTTAATAATGTAAATTGACAGTTCAGTTCTTAAGAACGAAGGAAATGTTGAATACATAGTGGAGATTTTTTATAATATCTTGTAAAAAAAATCATTTAGGAGGATGTTCCAAGCACGAGAAGGCGACATAATTATAACTCCAAAAATCCAGTCTGGTTCTACAAACAAATTATTAATCCTAAAAATCGAAAATAGATGGCTTATAAAACGTGTAGAAAATACAAACGTGTGGAAATGTGGCCCAATTAGATTTTGAACCTAGACTATTGCGCATATTTTGGATATACTTTACCAAAAAAGTATTCTGTTTTAACTAAATTGTGCGTCGTTATGTGAACTTTAGAGGGAAAATACAAAAACAAACAAATTAATCATCTCGATTTTGAAGAAATTTGCGTACTTTTCCCGGAATACGTTTCATCAACCGGCGTTCATCCATCGTTTGGCAATCTTATTCCACTTGGTTCTCAATTGATTGATGCTTTTGCCGACACTGCACTATGGTCCAGATCACGAATTTACGAGGAAACATGCTCCCAGCGCCTAAACTTGAAACTTTACAGGAAAGTGATGTTCCACAACATGGTTTGTATTACTAAGGCCCATTTGTCCATGTTGATTAAAATTAGGGTGGTCTCCATTTTCACGGAAATACAGAAACTAACTTTTTTATTTGCAGAAATAGACGTTTACATTCTTGAGCAATAATGCAGCGCAAAAAAATTCATGGAAATTTTATTTATAAATTTTTTTGTAGCTTGAAAGTTGACCAATTTAGAGAAATTTTCCCTCATCAACTTAGGGTGTACCATAAAAAAATGTTTTTGTTCCCTTACTTTTTTATTTCAATTCCCACTGTACAGTTGTATTGCGACGAGTTTTGGAACTTTTAAAGACGCCTATTTTGGTATACAAATTTTGCCGCTAGCCTCAACAAGTCAATAGTTATTGAAGTTTTTCTTTATAAAATACGTTCTTTTCAAATGTTGATTTCTATGATTGGGGCAAAAAAAAATAGAGACGTCATTTAAAAGGAAAATTCATATTGTTTAACATATATGAAAACAAGAGACATGTTATTTCTGTATCTTGAAAAATCACATTTGAATCTGAGATGGTTTTAGAAGAAAAGCTTCAATAACTATTGATTGGTTCAAGACGTCATTTAAAAGGAAAATTCATATTCTTTAACGTATGTGAAAACAAGAGATATGTTATTTCTGTATCTTAAGAAAATTACTTTTGAACCTGGGATGGTTTTAGAAGAGAAACTTAAATAACTATAGATTGGTTAAGACTAGCGGCAAAATTAATATATCAAAATACGCGCCTCTATAAGTTCTACAACTTGTTACAAAAAAGTTTTAAAATAGAAATTGAAATAAAAAAGTAAGGGCAAAAAAACCATTTATTATGGTACAACCTAAGTTGATGAGGGAAAATTGCTCTAAATCGGTCAATTTTCAAGCTACAAAAAAATGTATATGGGTCATTCCAGCCGAAGTGTCCACACCACATGTACACGACCTTCACGGATTTCATCCAAATTTCGAGGAATGATTCATTTTGCGATTATACGAAAAACCACAAATTTTTGTGTCGATCGGACCACCCCTCGGTTACTGCTCATTTTGTTTTATTTATATCTCCGTAGCTATTATGCTAAAAACCAATCTAATAACTGTTATTTAAAGGAAATTTGTCAAAAAACTCATAGAAAATATTATTTTTTGGCGGCAGTGTTGCCAAACATGCTAATTTTTCTTTTTAAAATTAATATTGCAATTTTCGCTCAATGTAGATATTTTGATTTTAAATATGACAACGTCATCGTGTTTTTCTCACTATTTTACATAAAAAAAACTAAAAATCTCAGGGTATTTTGAGCCGTTCCTGAGATAAAGCGTTTTGAACAAAAGAACTTCTCGTTTTCTAGTTTTTATACAATATTATATTTCACCTTCATGTATTTCTCCGTACTAGCATGGTTAGAAACAATCTACTGGTTGGTAATTGATCAAAAAAATCATAAAAATATAATTTCTTGGTGGAAGTGTTGCCAAATATGCATTTTTATCATTTTATATTAAAATTGCAATTTTCACTCAATGTAGATATTTTAATTTAAAAAATGACCACGCCTTCACACTTTTTACATTTTAGAGAAAAACAGCTTGTTTTCCAGTTTTTATACAATATTCTTTGATTATGTTATTTTGAGAAGGAAATAATTTTTCATCACCATGATGCTCTAGGAGTTGACAGCAATTTTTTTGCTAGAACAAAGTTGTTAAGAGAAAGTATTGATAGTTCCGTTAGCTCACGCCATGATTCATGAAGAGTTTTCAAAATGATTGCACACAATTATTTTTCTTCTCTCTTCTTCCATTTTGTATTTCTGTGAAACACGTTGGAACTGTTATTGTTATAGGGAACACATAAGATTTTATGTCGCTGTAAGAATCAAAGATGTTTGTTCTAAATGGGCCACACCTTATAAAAAAACGGAAAATTAAATCAAGTCATGTCCAAAAAAAAAAAAAACTATGTAAAAGGTTAACTTAAATCTTGTAGCTTCCCATCAAAAATGACTTTCGATGAAAGCAAATGAAATAATTCAGAAGATATTTGTAATATTTTGGCGACATTTTTTTCAAGAAACTTATTGTAAGCTCTCGGATAATGATAATGATTTTGAATACTTTTCATTCTTTCCTGACTGTTCAAATAATGTAGTTGTTAGTCACATACATGACCATGACATTCATTCAGGGCTACAAGATTTGGATGCCTTTAAAGGTCCAAGGCCAGATGGAATTCCGCCAATATTTATGAAAAATTTGACAGTTGAGCTTACTTACCTTACCAATCAGGCCAAGGACAGTGTGGCCTCTGCTGTTCACAAAAGTTGTCTCCATTGTAGTCGGTCCATGACTGTACCTCGCCAGCCTCGCTGTCTGCGGAGAAAGTGCAGGTCACCTTCTTCTTGATCGATCCACCTCCGACATTCTTACGACTTGCCCAGCTCATCGTAGTGGACCGATTTTAGCGATGTGCACGATGGGAGGTTCTCCCAGCAAACTAATGCAATTCACGGTTCATTTGTCTCCTCCATGTTCCGTCTTCTATCTGCACTCCACCGTAGATTGTACGCAGCACCTTTCGTTCAAAGACACCAAGGGCGTGTGGTTCTCCACTAGTTATGTCCATGTTTCGTGGCCGTAGTCTAATTAATGTCTTATAAACATGTCTACCGGTCTTGTAGACTCTCACCAATGAGCCCAGATACACAAATTCATCAACTACCTTGATTTCATCACCGTCGATCTAAACTCGTGGTAGGAGGCTAGGGGGTAGGAAATCTTCTCGTGAGTCTCTTCCCTTCATGTATTTTGTTAGTGGATTTTACAGCCCCTTTGAGTTTACAGAGCCACCCCCCCCCCCTTACAGCAGTTGAGCTTACGGCTTGGCTGTACCTGGTAAATTCCCAAATGAAAAAAAAAGTTTACTTAATCCCAAATGAAAAAAAAAAGTTTTCTTAATCCCAATATACTATCTGGCAGATGACCGAATGTTCGAAATTATCGTGGAATTGCAATAATATCATGCATCTCAAAACTATTCGAATCAATTATAAACAAAAACATGTTCAGTCAATAGTTAGAATTAATGACAAACAATTAAATTATGTTAAGGTCACATCTGGTGATCCTCAAGGTCAACTTTTTTTATGGTCTATGTTACGATATTTCCTTTGTTGAAAAAAATTTAAGAGTTCTTATATACGCCGACGATATGAAACTGTTTTAATAAATATGAAACCAAATACATTTATATCACCATGTTGTTAGAACTGCATGTAAACAAATCTAAATACATTAAGTTATTATAGGATACTGGCTGAAACCAGTTCAAGCACTGCAACGCTTGCAAATAAATGAAAGAAAATTTAATAGAACTGGCACGTTTGTGGTTTTTTGTCTGAATGAGTTTTTGCTTATTAATAAGGGAGAGGGGTTTTGAACTATCATAGAAACATTTCTTGCCTCCGCAAACCTCTACCGGCCAAATTTGATTCAATTTGCTTGATAAGTTCTCGAGTTATGCAGAATTTTTGTTTCTTTGCATAAGAGCCCCCCCCTGCCAGTTGAAGAAGGGGTATCAAACCAAATGCCTACTAACATTTCTTGCCATCAAAAACCCCACATGCCAAATTTGATTCCATTTGCTCAATTAGTCTTTGGGTTATGCACAAAATTGTGTTTAATTAGTATGATTACCCCCTTCCAGAGAGGGAGGGTCTTAAACTACCATAGAAATATTTCCTGCCTTCAAAAATCTTAACATGCTAGATTTGGCTCCATTTGCTGATTAGATCTTGAATTATGCAGAAATTGGTGTTTCATTAGTATGAGCGCCTCCTCTTCTAGAAAGAGAAGGGGGCTAAAACCATAATTAGAACCTTTTCCGGCCCCAAAAACCCCTGCTTACGATGTTTTACGCCAATCGGTTTTGTAGTTTCCGAGTCTATGAAGATCAGACAGTCAGAAGTTCTTCGAGAATTTAGACAGATTTTGATGATATTAAGGTTGAAGGATTCATCATCATTTTTCCGTCATCGTCGAAAAATCTAAAGCAGTTTTTTTGTTTGATATTAAAATTCTGGGAATGAAAATGTATTCACTGTGTTCCGCTTGGCGAGCAGAATACAGTTAATACATTTTTACGAACTATGTTTTGATTTTGAACGAAAAAACTGCTTTCGAATTTTTGATGATGACCGAAAATTGATGATGAATCCTTCAACCTTAATGTAGATAGATAGATAAGAACATTAATGAAGTCTAAGATGGATTGTTTGAGGAAATAAATAAATAATTGTCGGTTGACCAAGCCAGTGGTGAATTTGTAGCCAGCCGGATGACACCCACCACTAGAAGCGGAATAAGGTGATTGTGTGTGATCTATTTGGCAGCCATCATTCGGTATGGCATTGCGTGTTACTTGGTAGGAACGCTATAAGCCAGCCATCATCATCATTGCTGATTTGTGCAGAGCATGAGCATGAGCATGATTGACCACCCGAGGTTGCTACTCGGTTGCTGCCAGATCAGCTGTTATTACACTGAGAACCAACATATGATGCTTTGGACTAACATACATCTGCAATGTGTAAAAACTGGTGATCCCGAACTAAGGCAATACCGGCGCTGGCCCCGCCCGAATGCAAGTAAACCAAGTAAAGGGTAGGAATAACTTGATACTCGCTTTACTGGAAGCCGCTGCACTTCCACGAGAAATCACTGGGATTTTCCATAGTAAAATTGGGTGGCAGCAGGGTTCGTTTTGGTTAACCGAACTAAGCCAACAGTAAGGATGCTTTTGGGGCCACTCACAGATTGTGATAGTGATTTTTTATAGGGAAAACAAAGTGATTTTTGCTAATGCTGAATAGCCGATTTTGACCGGTTAAAACCAACAGTAAGGACTTTGACTTGGAACTTGGACCGATCTTCACCATCAGTACGGATGCCGCTGGAGTCACTCACAAATGGGAGTGATGGGGAGGCCTGACGAGCATGGCGAACGAATAATTTGGATCACAATTAATTATGAACCTCACTACCGACCCATCTTACCCGACGAACCACGAGTTCTCATACTAACTTGATCACTCGCGCAACAAACAATGAGCAACCGAAACA
>JASCZW010002868.1:0-26904 GCA_034211315.2 Aedes japonicus | reverse complement strand
GCAGCCACATCGATTTTTCGGATGCAGCTTTTGATCCTGTTGGTAAGTTGGTTAGTGTTCTTGGCCTCTCAATTATCCTTGTATACCATGGAGCTCAAAAGACCGAAGAAATCCTCGATAGGACGGCACTGTGGCAAATTTGTCGGATTCCGGTCTTTTGGGACATATGGTATATTTTGGCTCTCCAAAACGTTAGCGTTTTTTTGCGTAGTGCGATGATGCCTTGTCCGGCCAAAACACGTATTTGCCATCCGAGTGATGTTGTTTAAGAAATGGGATGAGTATTTTCTGCAAACACTCTTTGGTACACCTCCTGGTTGATGGCCAAAACCGCTTGGTTTGAACCACGGCATCGAAATACCCTTATCGGATATTACGATGTATAACATAACCTTCGATTCAAATTTGTGCTTGAACTTATACATTACTTTTGGAGGAGTAGTAGATTTGTCCTTAGTGTAGAATCGGTCGTTTCTCGGTATCTGAGACTTCGAAAGAGGAAAGTAGCTTTCGTCGTCCAGAACGAAAGATTTTCCCGCCGTAATTCCGAGTCATCCAGCGGCATTGGGATTTCACGGTTTGAATCTGCTCATCTGTGTACTCTGGGGATCTGGTTTTCTTTCTACACACTATTCCTTCTTTCTTTAGCGTCTTGCAGATGAGTGACTTCCGAACAATGGAACTTTCTGGCTGCTTCCCGTTGACTTACCGAATCCTTGTTGTTGAACATGCTAGCGCAGCGAGCGGAGCGTTTTCTCATTCATTATTTTCGCTGGACGGCCGCAACCTTTCTTCCGGGTTACTCTCATGCATGCCAGGATACGGTATACGGTGGATACCGGAAATTTTTCACGACAAAATGGTCCACCGTGTATTTTTTTCCACGATCTTCGTTCGCTTGAAAGAATTGCACAACGCGCGCGCGCAGTTCTTCCTGTTTCGACGGCATGCTGAACACGACTGAACATGTTAGAGTGAAATAAGAGTGTATGAAAATTTTTCTGGAGAGTGCATCGATTCATTCATCTAAAGTGACATTTCTATGCGGCCGTTTTTGTTCTGATGGAAAAGTATTGAAATCATTTCATTTTTTAGTGGACACCCGTTAATCGGAATTGGGACAAAGAGTTAAACAATCGACAAAATCCCAAGAGTTTTTCACCCTCAAGTTAATCTAGATATTCTAGATATATCCAGATATTCTAGATGTTAATGTCATCAAATAAGAATGTAAAGGGCGATACGGTCAAAATTTGGTCAATATCAACTTGACGTATTTCTTTCAATTTTGCATTTAAAACCTGAACACCCCTCATTTTGAAGGTGTGTGTGTAGAATGTTGTTCCTATTTTGATTTTGGAATTCACTCTTCAGTTGTCAAAATGCCGTCCAAGCAAGAAGAGCAGCGTATCAAAATTTTGCTCGCGCATCGCGAAAATCCGAGCTCCTCGCACGCAAAGTTGGCAAAATCGCTAAAGTTGCCAAATCAACCGTTACAAATGTAATTAAAGTGTTTGGGGAACGTTTGTCGACAGCCAGGAAGTCTGGATCGGGGGAAATCGAAAACCGGAAGCCGCTGAGACGACAAAGAGAGTTGCCGGTAGTTTCAAGCGAAACCCTAACCTATCTCTCCGAGATGCCGCAAATAAGCTGGGTGTATCGTCTACAACCGTGCATCGAGCCAAAAAACGAGCCGGACTATCGACTTACAAGAAGGTAGTGACTCTCGACACAAACAACAGTAGGAAATTGACCGGCGGTGGTGTTCTCGTTGCAGTTAGTGTCAGGTTGAAAGCAAGTGCAGTTGAAGACGATTCCTGGATCACCGTAGAACAAGTTTGGGTAGCAATTCAGCTTAGAGGCCGTAATCTATTCCTTGTGCGGTGTACATTCCTCCAGATCGAACTCGAGATTTAGACCTAATTGATGCGCACCGCCGATCTGTTTCTGCTATTTCGAATACGGTTGCCCTCCATGATGAAATGATTATTTTGGGAGACTTCAACCTAGCGGGCATTGCATGGACTCCAACTCACAGCGGCTTCCTCCGTCCCGACCATGAACGTTCCTCTTTCCACGCAGGGTCTATTCAGCTTCTGGACAGCTACAGTACCGCAACTCTATTCCAAGTTAACAACGTGGTGAATGAGAATAATCGCTCTTCAGATCTCTGCTTTGTGAGTGGCCAAGATATTGCTCCCTTCATCTCTACAGCTCCCGTGCCTCTAGTTAAGGATGTCCCTCACCATCCTCTCTAATAGTTGCTGTCGAGGACGTTGTAGCTCGGGACTTCGTCGACACTCCTGCTACTGTGTCATATGACTTCCGTAGAGCCGACTATCGCAGTATTGGTGATGTTTTATCTAGTTTGGATTGGCAGAGCATTCTTGATTCGACCGACGTTAACATCGCTGCTCAAACTTTTTCCCACGTATTGGCTTATGTCATTGACAGACACGTCCCAAACAAGATTGTTCAGACTGACCTCGGGTCCCTTGGATGACGAACGCTCTTCGCTCGCTGAAACGGATTAAAAGGGCTGCTCTTAAAAGATTCACGAAACACCGCACCATGCTCGCTTAAACGCCACTATAGCAGACTCAACTACGAGTATAAACGGACCAGTCGTGCACATTTTCAACGTTATCTGAGTGGGGTTCAACGGCGTCTCAAATCTCATCCGAAATCTTTTTGGAGCTATGTTAATCAACAACGTAGCGAAGTAGGCTTACCTTCATCCATGTTCTATAATGGCGAAACTGCTGGCACTCAACAGGAAATTTGCGATCTGTTCTCGGTAAAATTTGCTAGTGTTTATGAAGACGAGAGGTTAACCAGTCATTCTGTTCACGCTGCCGCCGGCAATGTTCCCTTGGCAAATCAAACACTCAGCCTAGTTGATGTGGATTCAGAATCAATCTCGAACGCGGCGTTACATCTTAAAACATCGCTTAAGCCTGGACCCGATGGGGTTCCGTCGGTTTTTCTGAAACAGAACATGGCTTGTCTTCTGTATCCACTTCGTCAGATATTCCAGATGTCCTCTCAGCGGTACATTTCATTGCTGGAAAATGGGACATGTTTCCGTATATGAACATGAAGCAAGTGACGTGAACAACTACCGAGGAATCACATCGTTAAGCGCAGTATCGAAGCTTTTTGAACTGGTCGTTAAGAACTCACTTTTACACATTGCAAGCAGTTGTTAAGTGACGACCAGCACGGATTTTCACCAGGGCGTTCCACAACTACAAACTTATTGTGCCTTACGTCGTACATCACTGATGGTATGATCGCTCGATGCCAAACGGACGTGATCTACACGGATTTAAAGGCAGCTTTTGACAAGTTGAATCGTGATGTCGCGATCGCTAAACTTGACAGACTAGGATTGTTGGTAATCTTTTAAGATGGTTTCGATCATATCTCACAGGGCGTCAATTGACAGTTGCCTTGGGTGACCTTCGTTCAAGGAGTTTCTGCGCGACGTCCGGGATACCGCAGGGTAGCCATCTGGGACCGTTGATATTTCTTTTATACTTCAACGTACGTACACTATGTTATCGGAGGGCCTCGCCTGTCGTTTGCTGATGACCTGAAAATTTTTATGCGAATCTGTTCAACCGCCAATTGCCATTTCCTCCAAGCGCAGGTTGATGCCTTTGCTCATTGGTGTACTCTAAATCGGTTGGTGGTCAAGCCCGGCCAAGTGCTCAGTGATAACCTTCTCACGTCAGAAACAACCAATTCTGTTCAACTACCATCTTCTCGGTACAACCATCGAACGAACGCAGTGCGTTAAAGACCTAGGTGTTCAGCTGGATTCGAAACTGACGTACACGCAACATATATCGTATGTTGTTGACAAAGCTTCAAAGACACTCGATTTTGTATTCAAGGTTGCGAAGAACTTCAGCGACATTCACAGCCTAAAATCGCTCTATTATTCCCTCGTTCGTTCGACACTGGAGTACTGTTCAGCGGTCTGGAGTCCATGCTATGATAATGGCGCCGAGCGAATCGAATCTATTCAACGCCGTTTTCTTCGGTTCGCACTTCGTAGACTTCCTTGGAGCGACCCTTTCGTCTTCTCTAGCTACGAAAGTCGGTGTCAGTTGGTCGACATAGAGCCTCTGCGGGCCCGTAGAGATGTATGTAGAGCTTTAACTGCTGCAGATGTTCTACAAGGAAGAATCGACTGCGGAAGGATCCTTCAACAAATTAGCATCAACGTCCAACCAAGGCCAATGCGTCACAACTCCATGCTCAGGCTTCCTTTTCGCCGCACCAACTATGGGTTGAATAGCGCTATTCACGGATTGCAGCGAACCTTCAATAGGGTAGCGTCCATTTTCGATTTTCATCTGACGCGGAACGCACTTCGTCGGAGATTTTCTACCGTTTTTAGAACAATTGACACACGTAGTTAAGATAGTGTATAGCTTTAATTATTTTATTTTTACTTATTTTTTTTTTTTTTAATTGACTCCAGTTAAGAGGTTATGTAATCGTTTCTTATTGTATTTTTTTTGGTTTTTAACATCATTAGGACCTAAACTTGGTCTGTTGATGTCTACTTCAAATAAACAAATAAACTCCAAATCGCGATGATAAACAAAATACGACGGCCAAAGCGCGATCCCGGAGGCTGTACACGACGATGCTGACGAAGTTTGACTGCGTGGTAATGGACGACGAAACTCTACGTCAAAGCCGACTACAAGCAGCTTCCGGGACAGGAGTTTTATACGGCAAAAGGAAGGGAAAAGGTAGCAGATATTTTCAAGCACACGAAACTGTCAAAGTTCGCAAAGAAATATCTGGTTTGGCAAGCCATCTGTACCTGTGGCTTGAAAAGCAGCATTTTCATAGCTTCCGGGACTGTCAACCAAGAAATTTACGTGAAAGAGTGTTTGAATAAACGTCTGCTGCCTTTCCTGAAGAAACACGGTTGTTCCGTACTGTTTTGGCCGGATTTGGCATGTTGCCATTACGGTAAAAAGGCCATGGAGTGGTACGCCGCCAACAACGTGCAGGTGGTTCCCAAGCGACAAGAATCCTCCCAACACGCCAGAGCTCCGCCCAATTGAGAAATACTGGGCTATTGTCAAGCGGAACCTAAAGAAGACCAAAAACTGCTAAGGACGAGCAGCAGTTCAAGGCAAACTGGCTTTCTGCGGCGAAGAAGGTGGACAAGGTGGCTGTACAAAATCTGATGGCAGGGTCAAGCGTAAGGCCCGGCAATTCGGATTTGGAAAAGCGGAAGCCTAACTGAATATTTTTCCTGAATTTTATACTAATTGAACTTGAAAAAGAAATTTAATTTGATTTTTAAATAAACGATTTCACCGATTTACACGCGTTTTCCCTTGACCAAATTTTCACCGTATCACCCTTTAATATGCAGCAGAAGAATCTTATTGCGTTCCGAGGTCCGATCATAAAAGACGAGCTCTGTGCGAGTTATATTCAATAGGAAAATCCGGAACCCTAAGATAGTATTAAACACTCGCCAGACTGAGCAGTTATATGTTTTTAAAAAATGTTTTTTAGCGGTGAATATGGTCGTCTGACCCTCAAAATGTCCTCCAAAGACAAAGTTTTGCAAAATCATGAAGTTTCATGTGCCGCATGCCATGTTTCGCATCTAAAAATATGTTGACAACCTTTCCTGGACAAATACTTACCCCAGTACTCCCACCTTGGAGTCCGAACATTTCAGATCCACAAACTAGGATGATTTTCATTTATTTTAAATTTGATTTTTTATTTCTCATATGGGTTGGGGACACACGTGTTAATAGTGTAAAGCGTTGTTTCAAAATATGGTACATAAATATGCATACATATAATAATATTCTCGTTGATAAACGTTAAATATATGTTTTTCTAGGATGTTATCAGCAGGAATTGTCGTAAAACACAGAGTAGTGCAAAATAGACAAATGCTTTACCTAATTTCAAGTGTGCGTCTCCTGTTTCAGAAGAGCGCACAAAACGAAAGTGTAGGAGATTTCGTAGCAGCACGAGAGACAGAAAACCGCTCATGCACTTCTCTTTCAGAGATAAAGAGCCATGCACTGTACTGTGCTGTGATGTGCTTTACTCTGTGCTGTGGCTCATGTTTTGGTTAATAGTATCAAAATGAAAAAAAATGATTCTAGTAACATAAAGACATTGTAGGGGTTAATGTAGGGAAAATTTCATGAAAACCTTAATTCACAAACTAGTCGGGCCTTTTGAAAATTACGAAATACTGTTTAGCACTTCAAAAGGTTTTTGTATGGAAACTGTAGGACTTATTTATACCCCCTTTTTGCTCTGCCACGTTACTCATACATGATTATATTCATTGTTACTCATGGATGGTACATGAAGTTAACTGTTTGTCAGTTGTCTAATGAAATGATCGTTTCTTTGTACATAATATGGCCCTGTAGTTCATTCCACAAAGCATTAAAACATGTGAAGTGAACACAAATTTGTGAAGGTCCAATCTAGAGTGCCGCCGTGTCTGTTTTTCGCACTTGTGTTTGCACAGAGACGGCAAGAGAGAGTGCAATCGCTAATGCCCAAAGAGACGAGAGCAAATTCGAAATGAGATGTGCGGCATTAAGCGCACAGCAAAACAAGGGTGTACGGGAGTACAGACTGCACTTTCACGTCTCTTTGAAATTTAATGTGCTGTCTCGAAGCAGCGTGTGCTGCACTCAGAGATTTGAGTCACACCTTATCCCTGGTTATCAGTCTCTATTTGATAATATGTGATGTTCTACGTCATTCAAACTACCCTTGAGTTCAGAACTTATGATCTACAGTAGTAACTATTACTTTTTGCGCTTTACAAAGGTACGTTACGTATTCAACCATATTCAGTGAATATTTTCGAACGTAAAAAACGCAAAGGTGGAGTATGTCAGTGACGTAACTGCAAAGTTGACGTAGGACTGCTTGTTGATATGAACAAATTGATGTAATTGAATTAATAAATTTCCACTATATTTTATTCAGTCTCAAGAACCATGAAACCCTATGCTATTAATGTAAGGCTTTACTATTGGTTCTCGACGAAAATTTATTTATTTTTACCCCTGCTATATATATTTTCGAATTCTGACTGGAAGATACGGTTCGCTTTGTAAATGAGGACAGTCAGCAGCTGCTTTGCGTTCCAGCAGCCTCCTGACGAATCGGCCAGAACCCATCATTACCAATGCTCCATTTGATCCAAAGCCCCTATTTTGTAATCGATTCCATTAATCTGGAAACGTTTAACAATTGCGATTGTTTTTGAGATAACAAACAAACCCGTTCGAAATAACTATGCTTCTAATAGTAAAAATAACTATCAAAAACATTATTATAACTTCTTAAAATATCTCAGCATGAATGCATGATAAAACTTCAAAATTGGAACAACAATATTTTTATAGATATTTCTGCAGAATTCTGTCAAAAGTTGTGATGCAATCACTTGAGAACTTTTAATAAAACATTTCTTCAGCAGAATACTTGCGCAAATTATTGAAATATTTTCTGTAGAACCTAATGTAACAATTCTTCCAGACATCCTAGACAATTTTTAAAAAAAATCTACAAACACCCCTTGCGGAATTTGTAATGTTGAGAATTAAATATATTAGATTATGAAATTCGTTCGAAAAAATCTTCTTAGATTTCTCCAACAAATCAGATTTTTCTACAAAAATTACTTCAGGAATTATCTTATAATTTTGTGTATTTTTGTTCAGATTTCTTTCACAATACTTCAGATAAACAACCGATGAAGAAACTCCTGAAACTCCTGGAAGAATGTCTACAAACTCATGAAGAATACCTGTAGAAACACCAGAAGGAATATCTCAATATCTGAAAACGTATCATAGAATCTTTGCTTCTGAATTGGTAAAAAGCTGGATACTAAAATAAACTCTGTTTTAACTTTGAGCGTTTTAAGTAGCCAAGCAATTGTCAAAAATCTTAAAAATCTTGGTTTATCTAAAAAATCAGTGGGGTTGTGTACAAGACACGACCGGTTGACGTAGACTACGTTAAACTATGTGATGCAACCAGCTAGGAAAAAAAATTCACCGGCGGAGAATTGTCCTGCTCGCCATCCATGAAGGCTCTCCCCCAAACAGTAGCGTTTTAGCAGTCGTGACGAACAAATCGGCACTAGATTAAACGGCGCACAAACCGAACGAAATATTAATTTAATTATTATACAAACAACTCTCTGAACTGGATTGGTTGTCCTCAAAAGGACAGATTATTTATTAGTGAGTTGCGCCAACCAACTGTGTAAAATTTCCCGGTGGCTCGCCCTCCATGGAGGCGTTTTTGCAGTTGCGGCGAACGAATCGGCACCATAATATTAGACGCACAAACCAAACGAAATAAAAGTTTAATTCTTGTATAAACAACTCTTTTAATTAAATTGGTTGTCCTAGAAAGGACAGATTATCAATTAATGGAATGCGCCAACCAGCTGGGTAAAATTTTTACCGACGGCTCGCCCTCCATCGAGCACCGAACTAAATTCAAGATTAGTTCTTTAATAAACAACTCTTTTATTTTAATTTATTGTCCTCAAAAGGACAGATTATTTCCACCAACTGCTGCTCGCCCCCAAGGACGCTTTCCCCCAAACAGCAGCGTTTTCGAAGTCGCGGCGAAACAATCGCCACGATGAAATAAGATGGCGGCTTGCACAAACCGACGCGATTGTGCGCCCTCATAATCCGCCATTTTACCTCATCGCGACGATCGCTGTTTGGGAGAGCCTTGGTACTTACCACCACCATCTGCTACGCGACAACCAGCTGCCTCTGCGACCAGCTCCGCTGCCGAACGAATGAAGCAGCTGTGACCAGCTGCCTGTGACCTGCTGCCTGCGACCAGCGACCAGCTCCGTACAGCTTCAATGCTGCCAAACGAATGAGGCAAATTTTTCCTAAGTGTGCGTTTTATACCGTTCTCAGCTGCATGCGAGACGTACATGTAGAGACGAATGACATGATTGGTTATAGTCCCTCTCTAATACAAAGAAGAAGAAGACGATGCAAGACGTTCCTTGCTTCGATTTGAAAACTGTGATAGGAAATTTGGTAAATTTACTCTGCCAAATGACATTATCAGACATCAAGTTATATTTGCGTTATTTTCAATAGTTTACTATAGTAAAGAGAATAATGTTTGACAATTGAAATGGAGCCCGGTAAAATTTCCGACCGATTGAGGAAGAAATCATGTAAATCTATCGTGGATTATTTGAGTTATTCGCGTACAAAACGTACGGTTTTTCGTGACGGTCGCAATATTCTGGCACCGAACTTAATTCAACCGTCAACTGTTGTGCCAGAACAACTGTTTATAACACTACTAATTGGAATTTACAGAGAATGTTGATTCGGAATATTATGTTCGACATCAAAAATGGTGTCCGTGATAGAGAATTTGTGTGATTTAGTTATGCGACGAAGGGAAAACAAGTTTTGCTAATACCACTGGCTGCCAATCGACAATTTGAAACGAAAATCCCAATCAAACAAACTCTCAAGCTGAGAATTTTAAATTGACAGTAGCAAAGATGGATTTGTATCTGGTAGCATTTATTGATTCATCGCGGGTTGCGCCAACCAGCCAAAATTTTCCCGACAGCTCGCCCTCCATGCAGGCGTTTTTGCAGTTGCGAATTGGCACTATATTAGGCGCACAAACCAAACGAAATAAAAGTTTGATTCTTTTTAAACAACTCTTTTGATTTAATTGGTTGTCCTCAAAGGACAGATTATCAATTAATGGATAGCGCCAACCAGCTGGGTAAAATTTTTACCGACGGCACCGAACTTAATTCAAGATTAGTTCATTCTTGAATAATCAACTCTTTTATTTGAATTAATTGTCCTTAAAAGGACAGATTATTTCCACCTTCTGCTGACTGCTACTCGCCCCCAAGGACGCTTTCCCCCAAACAGCAGAGTTTTCGAAGTCGCGACGAAACAATCGCCACGATGAGGTAAGATGGCGGCTTGCACAAAACCGACGCGATTGTACGCCCTCATAATCCGCCATTTTACCTCATCGCGATGATCGCTGTTTGAAGAGCCTTGCTACTTTCCACCACCAGCTGCCTCTGCACCAGCTCCGCTGCCGTACAAATGAAGGCTCCGCCAAACTGCAGCAATTTTTAGCCACCGCGGCAGCCGAATCGCGGTGGAAAAATCGCCGCTGTGAGATTACATGGCGGCTTATGGAGCGCACAAACCAACGCGATTAAAATACGCATCGCGTTGGTTTGTGCGCTCCGATAAGCCGCCATGTAATCTCACAGCGGCGATTTTTCACCGCGATTTCGCTGCCGCGGTGGCTAAAATGCTGCGGTTTGGTGGAGCCTTCATTAGTACGGCAGCGGAGCTGGTGCAGAGACAGCTGGTGGTGGAAAGTAGCAAGCTCTCCCAAACAGAGATCGTCGCGATGAAGCAAAATGGCGGATTAAGAAGGGCGCACAATCGCGTCGAATTTGTGCAAGCCGCCATCTTACCTCTTCGTGGCGATTGTTTCGCCGCAACTTCGAGAACGCTGCGGTTTGGTGGAGCCTGAAGCAGCTCCCTGCGACCAGCTCCTGCGACCTGCTCTCTGCGACCAGCTTCCTGCGACCAGCTCTCTGCGACCAGCTCCTGCGTCTAGCTCACTGCGACCAGCTACCAGCGCTCCCTCCGCACAGCTTCAATGCTGCCAAACGACTGAAGCAAAATTTTTCCTAAGTGTGCTTTTTATGCCGTTCTCAGCTGCGTGCGAGACGTACATGGAAAGTCGAATGACATGATTGGTTAAAGTCCCTCTCTAACACAAAGAAGAAGAAGATGATGCAAGACGTTCCTTGCTTCGATTTGAAATCTGTGATAGGAAATTTGGTAAATTTACTCTGCAAAATGACATTATAAGACATCACCTTATATTTGCGTTATTTTCAATAGTTTACTATTGATTGAGAAAAATGTTTGACAATTGAATTGGAGCGCGGTAAAATTTCCGACCGATTGATGAAGAAATCATGTAAATCTATCGTGGATTATTTGAGTTATTCGCGTACAAAACGTACGGTTTTTCGTGACGGTCGCAAAATTTTAGATTTTCATTTGACACCCTACCCTTGCCGTAAGACGTAGTCTACGTCAAAAAACAGGCAATCTTTACATACGGACATCTGCATGAAAAATCTGAACAAAATCTGTGTAAATCTAGATAAATCTGTGCATATGGCAACCTTGTGCCAGCGAGAATTGATGGTTGGTCTTCAGTCATTTCCCACTTGTTTTCATAATCGCAGTATTAACCAATCAGAGCGTGGCGCAATATGTTAGTCATTTTTCGACCAATAGCTCTGTGCGTTCAGAAATTTTTTCTTGTAAGTACTTTTTAATTAGTTTAAACATATATAATGAATCTAGTTAGCAGCATGGATTCAGCTTTGATGTTCTACCTTACGATTGAAATACTTATTGTAAAATTTATGTGGGCCAGACAGGAGATATTATCGTTCAAAGTCTCCAAACCCGCGTAACACCTTCGATTTCAGAAATTTTAGAACGGCGCCCCTATATAGGAATAGCATTGGGATTCCACATAAGCGCTTTGACCTCACGCTCGTGACGTTGCTATTCGGGTTACGCCATATCTTCCAGTTGTAGAAAAACTGAAAGCGATAAAAATAAAACGACAAAAAAAATACTCTAAATTACTTCTACCCAAATTGTAAAGAAGAAATACCCAGTGGGTAATTTTCTACATCGTTTGTAACCGTAATGCAATTTGGTATGGGACGCCCTTTGGATCATCATAAAGTTATAAAATAATGACTATTGACCTTCCAGAAGATTCATTGAATATGTTTGAATACATGTCGTAACATTATTCTGCCCTTAGGGAGGGTCCATTAATTATGTCACGCAGTAAGGGGGGAGGAGGGGTTTCAGAAAACGTGGCAATTCATACAAAACAATTTGAAGTTCGATACAAAAAACGTGACAAGGCGGGTGGGGGGTAAGGGGTTATATAAAGTCACGTTTTGCGTGACATAATTAATGGACGTTCCCTAAATGCTGCTGCTACAACTGTAGATCTGAAGTTTCGAACTCAGGTACATTTTGGACAACCTAGAATATCCCAGAAAGAAAATAATATGTTTAACGTTTTTCAACGAGAGTTATGTAATATATGTGTATCATATTCTAAAACTAAGATATACACTGTTTTTTTTATTATATTTATTTATTACTTATTATTTCTTCCTGAACATCTTGATATGCAGGATGTTCTAGGTCATCGATAAAACTTTAAACTCATGATTTTTATATTTCCAGATAGAATTGCTGTAGAATAAAGGACAGTGTACACTTTTATTCAGTCTGTGATTTTATACAAACAATTTTCTTTTAGGTTCATACATGAGCCCTTAGGCCTGAAGGGGTTAATATACTTTTTGAGGCAAGGCTTAACATTTATGAAAGGTTCAACAAAAGGTGGCCTCAAATCAACAAGGTTCGTTGTTAAAACGTATGCGTAGCAATATTCTCGATCGATTGGTGCATACGTTTTGAAAATCTTTAGAGAAACGACTAAGACAATAACGCTCAAAACCTGACCAATTTTCGTGACGGTCGCAATGCGATTTTTTTAAATTGTACCCAAGTATGGAAAAGAAAGACGTAGTCCAACGTCAAAGAACTTACTCTCTCCTACCCGTATCCATTCTATGCAGCTGTCTCATTTGCCTGCCGAACTGCTCACTACACAGAAAAAAATAATTAATTTTGACAAGCGCGTAAATTTTCCCTCGTTTAATTCCAAGCTAGAGGAGGCGTAAACAACGAAATTGTTTGAAATCTTTCATGCGCCATAGCAGAATGTTTGCAATCTTTCATACAACAGGCTAGATTCAGGCGTTATTTGGCCTAAATTTGCTTGAAATATCATTTTATTTTCTGCCAAATCTAGCATTCTTTTTATGTGCGTCAGAGAACGCCGAAAATTCTTTCTTTTTATCTAGGTATGGTAGGATGGAAAATACGGATGGTTTGGATGAATCCTTTAAATGACTATTGAAAGCAGTTTTAATCAGAGCGCTAAGAAGTGATTATTTTATTGCATACCTAGCAACTCATTTGAAATGTCTGAATGTCCACACATGCCGAGGTTACTTTCATACACTGTGGAACTTAGGTTCTACAATACACTCCGGGTTTGAAATGTATTCCCAAACCTGGCTCGTAGATTTGTTTCAAACTAGCATGTTGTAAAATATTTATAATTAGATAGCCACAAAATATTATGACATAAGCTTGTTATTCGTAAATATGCAAATGTTCGACGTTGAATTGTGCACTGAACATGCATAAATTAACGTTGCTAAACCGCCTGTTGGATATGCAACCAATGTTACAATACTCTGCTAACCACGTGCTGGGTGTGCACCTTAAATTATGTACAAGCCTCGCACGCTTACATGTTCATCATCTTCGTTTGTTGCTCTTGACCAGAAAGTGGCTGTTTCTTTCATTGCACTGTTCATTGCACTTACATATTTTATTACTCAACCCTCTGCCAATAATCGAGTACCCTCGCTATGGGGCGACTCCTAGTCGAACTCCAAAATTGCTTTTCTCAGTATAACGACAGTAAAAATCACCAATTCACAAAGCGGAAAACACCCTACCTTTCTTTTATGATACGGAAGTTTCCTCGAAAACTGACCGGAAATGTACAGAATTTAACACACAAGTGACCAAAACCCGCTCAGAACCACTTATGTACAACTGAGATATTAGTTTCGGTCGATAAAACGATAAGTTCTCAATTTTGCAAAAAAGCGTCTTCTTCTCTTAAAAACACCCTACTCTATCCCATGCATTTTGAAAGAAAGTTGAAAATGAATTTCGCGAAGCAGGTAAACAATCGAAGCAGGCTAAGAACTCGATAACATTGATTTTCTTTCAACAAGATTCATTGGACTGGAGAAGTAGATAATGGAAATTAGCAAAAACACAGAGAGATGAGTGAAAAGTTTCGTTCATTATAATGTGATCGAATATGTCTGGTATCACTAATATGTCAAAACATCGGATTAAAGTCTAGCTCGGAGTGAACGTTGAGATTTTTTTATAGGATGCATTGTGTCGTCGAAGAGTGTCTCCCAATGTTACTTAGGGACTGTTCATAAACCACGTAGACCGAAATTTGACACTTTCTAACCTACCCCCCCCCCTCCCCCATCGTAGACTTTTGTAGACTTATTCCAAATAATCCCCCCCCCCTCTAAAAGTCTACGTAGATTTTATCAAATTCATTTTTTTTAATTTATGGAAAATGTTCTACAATATGTGGTTGTGGCGGTTTGAGGAAAGGTTTATGAAATAAAACTCAAACAATCAGGTTATTCCGTTATTCATTTTTATTTTGTTTCATAAAAATACTGCATACATAAAAAATACCAACAATCAATTATCAATTGGATGTCAAGTCCAATGATTTCGACAAAACGTGATTCTATCCATAGAAATTTCGTAGCGCCGTTCTCGTCGACATCACAAAGAATTTCTTCCTGGCGTTGCTATCTTGACCTTATTTTCTTCGACAAAATATCTGTCTTGTGGATGCTTTTGCGTAAATCTGCGTTCACTTTTGTCGCAAAATGCAGTCCACAGTAAAAGCATATGCGGCTTGTTTTGTTTTCACTTAGGATATCAAGTTCAGATTATCTTCATTGAAAGTTTTCCAAAGCAAGTTGACGTCTTCCCAGACCTCTTAATGTATTTTCTACTTTGTCCCACATGGGCTAATACCCTCTACTAAATGTTTGTCAAATGGGAGCAAGTTAACTATCAAATATCATCTCATTTACGTATAAATAAAAATACTCAATATGGTTGACATCATAAACTTACTATTGAGTTGCTACCATGCATTCGAGCTATCGATGATTTAAAAAACGAATGAAGAATTTCTTGTTATTCCTTTTTTCCTCTCGAACAGATAATTAGAGACAGTAATTTTAGCGGCGTTCAGATTGCAACCTACATGACGATCTTGATATCTAATACCACGCAAATTATGTTTGGTGAAAACTAAAGCCTTGTTAATTTCGGACACATTTATTTCTGTGTAGATTTTGAATTATTTCACGGATCGCTAAAACGTTTCACTCTCTGCGCTTAAACTCTTCACTTTATTTCGTGGTACAACATGTTCAAATTCTTGTTGCATTCAGTAAAATGGCGTCGAATCAAGTGGACACGCATTTTACCAACGGCAGCGAAATAAAAATTTATCGGTACGCGATCCTGCCAAGAAACTAAAATTCCCAAAAGTACCGTGTTATGTGTTTGCAAATCATTTGGCCAGCACTTGGCTGTGGATCGGAAGGTTGGAAGTGGAACAAATCGAAAAGTATGCTCAATAAATGGACAAGAAGGTGATAGGCATTATTGAGAAAAATCCCTATCTTTTTGTGCGAAATGTGGTGGTGAAGTCAAAATCATACGTACAAAAAGTGAAGCATGGGCAAGGACTGAAGTGGAAAAAGGTGCCCAACTGTTATGACATGCAAAACATCACTGCAAAAAGTCGTGCTAAGGTGCTTGACACCAATTTTATGCAAATATTTTCTTGTATCACAATGGGCGACGAAACATACGTACTTGAAGTACGTACTGAAGACTAAATAGCTTCAGGGTCAGGCTTTTTACACCGCAATGCAAAGGAACGCCCTTGCCAAGTATAAGGTATAAGATACAAGAGGTCAAATACATGCCAAAAACAGACAATCCACCAAACTGTCCAGAACTTCACCCAATAGAGAAGTACTGGGCACTAGTTAAGCGGAAACTCTTCGAAACTAAGAAGAAAGCAAATAACACCGATGATTTCAAGAGAAGATGGAGAATCGTCACGGTGGGCGTTTCCGAGGATACCTTACGGAACCTGATCGTGGGTGTACCACAGGATGGTTGATGGTTGTTACGGATCACTAGTGGATGATGTTACTAGCCATGATGTTACGGATCACGAATTCTAAGTGGATGGCGCGGGTTGTGATGCATGTTGCTAAAACTCTCCATATTTTTCGGAGCGCCGTCCTACGTTGACGGTCATAGGACCGAAATAATCCACCCCATGTATGTAAAGGGTCGTGAAAGCTGCGAGACGGTACGATGGCAGGTCGCTCCCTAGCGGGAAGCTGCGGGGTCCCATCCCTAGCAGCACACTTGTTGCAAATCAGTTGAAATCAATTCAATATGACTCAATTAAGTTACAATAAAGTCTCTGTGACCAACTTTGTTGGTTTTGTGCTGTTTGGGATGGTCGTTTTTGCATTCCTGAACCGCTTATGGAAATCAAGGAGGATGAGTCGTGTGATTGGATGCCTGCGTGGGAGTATGATTGGTTGAGCGGCATCTCGGGTGATGAACGGGCAAGCTTGCGTTCGGCCTCGAGCCCTGAGTACATTATGTTCATCTAGAAAGGCGCATTGATGGAAAAGTGAAGTTTGTCTGGACATAGACTTGGCAGGATTTTCCGCATGCTGGTTTCTAGTGAGAATCGCGATTTCATCAGCGTGTACGGCGTTCTGTGTCATACGGTACAGGTGACATTCGGCATATCTCAGCTCTCGACGCTGCAGTAGTCCTATGGTACGTTCTTTCTTGTGCACACAGAGTCTTAGGTTACATATGTAGCGAAGAACCTAAGTTGTGCAGCGTATCAGTTTCTGTCAATCGGAGAAGCAATGAGGATCGATGACAGGTTCATCCACTTTCGCATGATTAAGACTCTTTTCCACTGTAGCAGACTCATTCAATGCCTTCAGTACTACGGGAGAGTAAGACGCCTAATTGCGGATTTCAAAACCCGCCGATGCATGTATCTTCTTCACATCTGCGGTTAGCTTGATTGCTTCTGCCTTTTGTTCGACGCTTAGAAGCATATCCTCGACGTAGTGACGCTTGATGATCGCTTCGACAGCAGTAGGATACTCCTGCTCGAACTTTCTTGCGTGAAGATTCTTCACGTACTGTGCAGTACTCGGTGAGCAGCAGGCTGCAAAGGTCATCATCTGTATCATATAGGTGCTTGGATTTGCTTCGTGGTCCGCGTAGAAAAACATCTGGTACGGTTGATCCTCCTTCCGCAAGTATGCTGCTGTAGATCTGCTGATACATTTCTCAGATGTCACCGGAAACTCCAATTCGGAATTCTCGGAACAACACTGATAGTAGTGACGTTAGTATATCCAGGCCCTTTAGTAATACGGAATTCAGCGAAACTCCGTTAGCGATTGCATCCCACACAAGCCACGTCTTTCCAGGTTTATTTGGGTTTACCACCGGAAACATCGGTAGATACCAGACATTTGGATATTCGCTTGTACTTCTTCAACTGTCAGCTTTCGTATGTAACCCTTCGAGACGTGGTCTTCGATCTTCGCTTTCACTGCTGTTGCTAATGCTGGATCACGTTTCATCCTCATATCCAAGCACTCCCATCTCTTCAGGGCCATTGCCTTGTTATCTGGCAGACGAACATTATCAAATTTCCAAAGTAGTCCGGATTCATAATGCCCATTTAGCGGCTTCGTTAGCGTTTGAAGGAGCACCAACGCACGCTCATCATCTTGGGAATGTAAAAGTCTGTCTGGCTTGATAATACCGAGACTGTCTAGCGAAAAATAGTTTTTACGGTTTGATCCCCATCACTGTATTGGTTACACTGGCAGATCTGAAAAGAATGGTAATTTACGGAGTGTTCAGCAACGTCATCAGGAACGGAGCTCCCCTAAACAGTCCATCTTCACAGCAATCGGTTCATGCGGTCGGCCTTCTGTACACTTCAGTGGATGTCCAAGACTGAGGTTATCTAGACCTATCAGTATCCGAGGACAAGCGTTTTCATAAGAACCAATTGGTAACCCAGCCCAGGTGTCTCCTGAGTCTGCGGTCAAATTTGCAAATGTTGTACGATATGTACGGACGACAGTTCATACTTATTTGTCTGATTACCGCCACTGGAAATTTGTAGATTGACTATTTGTGATGAGTTTTCTAAACGTCGTGTTTCTCCCGTCCATTTCATGCATAGAGACTTCCTGGGACCTTATAGTCCTAGCTCTTCTGTCAGGCTTTGGTCCATTAAGGAGAGCTCAGAACCATCATCGATAAATGCGTATGCTTCCACAGTTTTCGATGATCCGTAGAGACGAACTGGTGTAACAAGCACGCTTGTAGTTTGAATTAAAACAGCTATTTCAAAGACTCAAACTCGGAAAGCAGGCAATCCGCTTGCTGATATTTATTTTTATCATTTTGTTCGGCAATTGTTCACCGTCTAAAGTCACTCGTTGCATGGAAAGAAGTGCAAGAATTTAACAGATAGAAGGATTAACATCTTAATAAACTTTTTCTTATCTATCTTCTATCTTCTATACATATAAAAATGGATTTCTGTCTGTCTGTCTGTCTGAACCTAATAGGCTCGAAAACTACTGAACCGATCAGCGTGAAATTTTGTAAGGAAAAGGTTTTGGGGCCGGGGAAGGTTCTTATGATGGTTTGAGACCCCTCTCTTCTCTGGAAAGGGGCTCCCATACAAATGAAGCACAAATTTCTGCATAACTCGAGAACTGATCCAAGCAAAGGAACCAAAATTAAGCATGCTGGAAGTTTTTGGAGGCAATAAATGTTTATATGGTAGTCAGAGACCCCTCCCCTCTCTAAAGAGGAGCCTCCCATACAAATGAAACAGAATTTTCTGCATATCTCAAGAACTAATCAAGCAAATGGAACCAAATTTTGCATGTGGAGGTTTTGTGGAGACAATTTATTTTTCTATGGTGGTTTGAGACCCCTCCCTCTCCTAGGAGGAGTGCTGTCATACAAATGAAACTATAATTTCTACCATAACTCTAGATCTAATAAAGCAAATGGAACCAAATTTGGCATGCAGGGATTTTAAATGCAATGATTGTTTCAACGATAGTATGAGACCCCTCTCTCTCTCTGGGAGGGGGGGGGGTGTCATATAAGTGAAACAAAAGTTTCTATATATCTTTGAGAACTAATCAAATGGCATGTAGAGATTTTTGAAGGCAAGAAATATTTCTAAGGTGACTCTTCATCCCTCCGCCCTCCTGTAGAGAGGGCTCTCATACAAATGAAACACACATTTGTGCATAACTCGAGAACTAATCAAGCATATGGAACCAAATTTGACATCTGAAAGGTTTTGGAGGACCGAAATGTATCTATAGAGTTTGAGACTCCTCTGTCATCTGGAATGGGCCAAGGGGGGGGGGACAGGTGTGGGCCTCCATACAAATGAAACACAAATTTCTGAATAACTCGAGAACTTATCAAGTTAATGGAACCAAACTTGGCGTGTGGAGTTTCTCGAAGGCAAGAAATATTTCTATTGTGGTTTGAGACTCCTCTGCTCACTGAAAGAGGGGTCTCTAATATATATAAGAAACACGAATTTTTGCATAACTCAAGAACAAATCAAGCAAATGGAACCAAATTTGGCAAATGGAGGTTTTTGAAGGGAAACAAATGTTTCTAAGGTGGTTTGAGACCCCTCCGCCTTCCGAAAGGAGAGATGTGCGCAACGGTACAAGACCCCCCGTCATCGGCAAACGCTGTCGACACCAATTCGACCTAACGGTTAACTGACAATGGCGAATGAAGTACGTTAGGCTCATAGAAGGCATTTTTAAGTTGTCAGTCGTTGTTATTAAGGCACAAGGAACACGGAATAACACATTAAAATATATTGTAAAATTTTTGATCTATTTATCATACTGTAAGTACACGTTTTGCATTAAAATACACATAACACTAATTGAAATACATATAGTTTACAAGGAATCAACATATAAACATTATATATTGTTACAAAACAGACGGATTGTAAACGAAGAGGATTAAAATTGTAAGTAACCTAAAACATGTTGAAAACGCGCATTATAACTAAAACAGAAATACAATTACAGCTAAAAGCTTACTCTAAACCCAAACCACGAGTTTGTCTTGAAGAGGTCCGAACGAATTCGCCGTCTCCGTAACAAATCTTTTAGAATTTTATATTTCTAAAGTTGGAAAATCGTAATTTGCGGTAGCAAATAACCATGTCAAGCCCGGATCCCGTGCCAGTTTTTCCGGCAAACTCATCTCAGCATCAGTGCATTGTATGCAACCAACCTAATGAGGCTGATCGGAAAATGGTCCAGTGTGACGGATGTGATCGCTGGTACCACTTTATGTGCGTAGGTGTTAACGACAGCATCGAAAACGAAAATAGAAGCTTCATATGTACGGCATGTACTATTGCTAATCCATCTGAATCCGTAGCATCAACGTCTGCTAGTGCAAGATTACAACTTGAAATGCAACGCTTGGCAGAAGAGAAATGTCTGCAGGAAAAGCTTCAAGAAGAACGGGGAAAACAGGAGAAAGAAATGCAAGATATGATGATACGGTTGGAAAAGGAGCGAAGGGAGAAAGCAATTAGTGAGATGTTCGCTTTAGAGAAGGAGTACATCAAAAGAAAATACGACCTCCTTCATACTCAGCTGGATGGAGAAGGTGATGTAGCAAGTGTCCGAAGCCGCCAATACTGCAATCAAGGTTCAAGTAAAGTGCATGATTGGATTGTTAATCATCCGCCAGTGAGCAGGAGCACCAATACTGGGAGTGTTCCCACTGGGCTCACGTCTCAACCGGAGACCACATCGCATTCAGTCCAAATGACGTCGGCGACGACTAACGTAGTGGCTGGTCTAGTAGAAGCAGCTGCAGCACCTATTGTTGGTGTCCGTAAGATCCCCGTGCTCGTGACAAGCAGTTCAGTGCCTCATCCATTGAGTTCTTCGCTGTCCACATTTGCACAGTTTGCAGAGCCACTATCATCCGTGCAGCAACAGCAACCGTTACAAGCACCACCAATATCCACCACAATGATGCAGTGGAACCAAGGCCGACCAATTTTAACTCCATTGGTGAGCAACCAGCCATCCACGACTAACGATGCAAACAATATATTCGTAATCTCACCAACGACGACGACGTCGTACCCGTTGCCTTCCATGCCGCCATCATACTCTACTCCACTAATGTATGCACCGTATCAATCACTACAGCCGCAAGCATCGTCATCAGTTAAGCTAACGTCATCACGCCCGCTCATGACATCATCATCTTCCGTACCGGCGTATGTACAGTCAGGTACAGATGGTTGGCAGCAGCCTTCGTGTTTTATTCCAGCCCCATCATACCACTCAACACCCACAACCGTACCGCTTGAGGAGCAACCAGCAGCAAGGCGTATGAATTCTACGGGGCAGTCGGTTAGTACACAGATCATCCCGGGTATGCAAACATCAAACCCGATGCTTCGCCAGTGTAAGTACAGCGGCACCAATGTGGTAGCTAATCCAGTAGTGGGTCAGTATGTTCCCCCAATAATGGCGGTGAGTAATCGATATTATGATCACTACGATCGTCAGTTGCAAGAGTCGAATCAATATCATATGCAAAATCCTTGGGTCCCTGTTACAAATTATACACCGCCATCCATGCCACCATCATCTTTGGCATCGCAAGGAAATGTTTCAAATCCCTTACCTGTATCATATTCGGATGGGAACTGGGGACAGAACAGAAATGCGGGTTATCAGGGTCACGTAGGCAATCAACAATTCTTCTCTTATCTGCCTCAAGTATCCGTGGGTTCTACTACGATGAACGATCCCAGTATAGCCAAGATTTCTCATCAACCTCCTCCAGAGACATCCAGAGGACCAAACGCTCAACAATTAGCTGCACGACATGTAGTCCCAAAAGATCTTCCATCGTTTGGGGGATACCCTGCTGAGTGGCCATTGTTCTGGAGTAGTTTCGAGACGTCAACAGAAATGTGTGGGTACACGGAAGCTGAAAATCTGCTGAGACTGCAGCGCTGCTTGAAAGGGGAGGCAAGAAAAGCAGTTAGCAGTTTTTTGTTACATCCTTCGAACGTCGGCGAAATTGTATCAACCCTTCGGATGCTGTATGGTCGACCAGAAGCCATTATTGCTACACTGCTGAATGATGTCCGAAGCACACCTACACCCAAACCGGAGAAGCTCGAGACTTTAGTAAACTTCGGATTGGTAGTGCGCAACTTATGTGCTCATTTAGTGTCAGCCGGACAGGTGATGCATTTGGCCAATCCGGTTCTTCTCCAAGAACTCGTGGACAAGTTACCGGCCAATATTAAACTGGGATGGGCAATGCACAAGCAATCTGTGCTGGTAGAAGATTTGCGCTCCTTTGCTGACTACATGAATTTGATCATCAACGCCGCGAGCAGTGTTAGCGGTGGTTTTTCGGAGTGCACTAAACCAGTGCAGCAAAAAGAAAAAGCTTTCATTAATTCGGTTCGATCAGAGTCTAACTCGGAAATTTTCGAGCAAAGCGACAAAAGCTACAGTAAAAAACTGGAGGGAGCTTACTCAACAACGGTTCCGAAGGTCCGTCCATGTGCGGTATGTCAAACCCCTGGACATAAGCCAAAGGAATGTCCTACCTTTAAGGCGAAAAAACTCGACGATCGCTGGAAAGCAGTTCAAGAAGCACACTTGTGCAAACGATGCTTGTATCCACATGGTAAGTGGCCTTGTAAGGCTGCAGTATGTGGAACTGACGGGTGCCAAGAAAACCACCACAGGTTCCTACATCCGGGGAATCCGCAGGACGGAGAGAATTCTAGCAACCCAGTTGCAACAACGAGTATGGGCGTAGTGACGGTACATCAACACCAACACCATAGGATACTGTTCGGTATAATTCCGGTGTCGCTTCACGCTAACGGGAAAACCGTGAAAACGTTTGCCTTTCTGGATGGTGGATCAGATTCAACGCTGCTGGAGAATTCGATAGCTAACGAATTGGGTGTTACCGGACCAGTATTTCCGTTGTGCATGCAGTGGACCAACGGTGTGAAGCGTACTGAGGAAGATTCTCGACGAGTACAGTTGGAGATTTCAGGAAGCAATTCTAGCAAGCACTTCTCACTGAGTGGAGTGCACACTGTAACCAGCTTGGACTTACCTCATCAAACCGTTAACTTTAACGAACTACAAACCAAGTTCCCTCATTTGAAAGGGCTTCCAGTTACAAGCTACGATGGTGCAGTACCAGGGTTACTGATCGGTCTAGACAACACGAAACTGAAGACGCCGCTAAAACTCCGAGAAGGCAAAGGAGATGAACCAGTTGCGGTGAAGACAAGGCTAGGCTGGACGCTTTATGGGAGATCAGGAAATGCGAATACTAAGTTGTCTCATCGAGTTACACACATCTTCAATCACCCGACGAATGATGAACTTCACGAAATGGTGAAAAGCTTCTTTACTGTCGAAAGTATGGGCGTCGGCGCAAACGATCTGGTTGAATCCATCAGTGAAAAACGAGCTCGTGAGTTAATGGAAACCACTACAGTGCGTACAAGTTCAGGCAAGTTTCAAACAGGCCTATTATGGAAACAAGACAAGGTTGAATTTCCTGACAGTAGGCCTATGGCGGAGCGGAGATTACAGTATCTGGAAAAGCGATTATCGAAGGACCCTAAATTGTACGAAAAAGTGCGGGAGCACATGGCTGACTACGTAGCTAAGGGCTACGCTCATAGAGCAACGGAGGAAGAACTGAAGGAGACTGATCCAAGTCAAGCTTGGTATCTGCCACTTGGAGTTGTGACCAACCCTAAAAAGCCGGAAAAAGTTCGCGTAGTGTGGGACGCTGCAGCGTCGGTAAAAGGTGTTTCACTCAACTCAGTTCTCCTCAAAGGTCCGGATCTGCTGCAGTCGCTGCCAACTGTATTGTGCCGATTTCGACAAAAGGAGGTGGCAATTAACGCCGACATTAAGGAAATGTTCCACCAGGTGTTCATCCGACCACAAGATCGCCAAGCATTACGGTTTATTTGGCGAAATCACGTTTCGGAACCGGTGCAAGTTTTCGTGATGGATGTCGCCATATTTGGTGCAACCTGTTCACCAAGTTCGGCGCAGTTCGTAAAGAACCTAAATGCAAGTGAGCACTCGGAAGAATTTCCAAGGGCCGCAACCGCGGTAGTAGAGAACCACTATGTTGACGACTATTTAGACAGCGTCGACACGGTCGATGAAGCAGTACAGTTGGCCCAAGAGGTAAGCACAATTCATGAACGTGGAGGATTTGAACTTCGACATTGGCTGTCCAATTCTTCAGAAGTGTTAATGCGTATCGGTGAAGACTCATCGGGGTCGACAAAGAATTTCGTGATAGGAAAAGGTGGCGGTTCAGAACGAGTTTTGGGTATGATTTGGCTTCCTCTAGAGGACGTTTTTCTTTTGCTATACGCTTTCACAAGGACCTCGAAAGATTGCTGAACGGTTGTGTTTATCCTACAAAAGAGAACTTCTAAGTCTAGTTATGAGCATTTTTGATCCTCTTGGGCTGGTGGCAAACTACGTTATCCATGGTAAAGTCTTGATACAAGATGTTTGGAGATCGGGCATAGCATGGGATGAAAAAATACCGGAGGTAATCTATCCACTGTGGCAACGTTGGGTTCTAGCTCTCCAAGACCTCGGACAAGTGAGAATCGAACGCTGCTATTTTCCCGGGTACTGCCCGAAAGCCTTCGAAACTCTTGAATTGCATATTTTCGTAGACGCGAGTATGACCGCCTACGCTTCAGCTGCTTACTTTCGAATCGTAGATCGCGGGAGTGTTCGATGCGCTTTAGTAGCATCAAAAACCAAGGTGGCACCACTCAAACAACTTTCTGTACCACGACTGGAGCTGCAAGCGGCTGTTATCGGTACACGACTTATGAAGACCATTATTGCGAGTCACACAATTCCGATTAAAAGAAAGGTATTCTGGAGCGATTCGAACACTGTATTAGCGTGGCTACGATCAGATCAAAGAAGGTTTCATCAATTTGTGGCTTTCCGAGTTGGTGAGATCCTAGAAGAATCTGAAGTATCCGAATGGAGAAAGGTGCCTACGAAGTGGAACGTTTCAGACGAAGCTACGAAGTGGGGAAACGGCCCTACTGCTTCCGAAAGAAGTAGGTGGTTGCGAGGTCCAGAGTTCCTTTACAAGGATGAGCTAGATTGGCCGGAACAGGCGGTGGAATGGACCACCTCTGAAGAAATTAGAACGATTAACATCCACCGGCTTACAGTAGCAGGTGAAACTATTCAATTTGAGCGGTTCTCAAAGTGGGAACGATTGCTGAGAACTGTAGGTTACTTGCGACGATTTCGAGATAACTGCATAAAGAAAAAGAACAAGCTGCCGTTTCCTGATTCTAAAATTATAAGCAGAGAAGAACTGCAGCAAGCAGAGCTAGTGGTGTTGCGGATAACTCAACGTGAAGCATTCGCAAGGGAATACGCTACGCTGGAATTCAACCAACAAGTCACTACGACCCAGCGCAAAGTAATTGAGAAGAACAGCAGAATATATAAGCTGTGTCCTTTCCTCGGAACTGATGGTGTAATACGGAAGGACGGAAGAATCGGCGCTGCTCCTTGGTTGTCAGAAGATGCAAAGTATCCTGCGATTCTGCCAAAAAATCACTACGTGACAACACTCATCATCGACGGCTATCACCGAAAGTTTGATCATGCAAACAATGAGACGGTCGTGAACGAGTTCAGGCAAAGGTTCCATGTGTCCGAGCTTTGAGCTGCTGTAGGAAAGGTAGTAAAGCATTGCTGGAGATGCAAAGTCCGCAAAGCGATTCCGCAGCCTCCTCGAATGAGCCCACTCCCAGAAGTGCGTCTTACTCCATACGTTAGACCGTTTACCTTCACTGGTCTAGACTACTTTGGACCGATATCTGTCAGATTTGGTCGTGGTTGTGTGAAACGCTGGGTGGCATTATTCACCTGCCTAACGACGAGGGCAGTACACTTGGAGTTAGCATTCACGTTGACTACGGAGTCCTGTAAACTAGCTATCCGAAGATTCATCGCTCGACGTGGTGCACCTCTTGAGATATACTCGGATCAGGGGACGAATTTCCAGGGTGCCCGGAAGGAACTTCTGCAAGAAGTCCGTAAGATGAACAATGAATTAGCCGCAACGTTCACAAATGCAATTACTCAATGGAAGCTAAATCCCCCTATGCTCCACATATGGGGGCATCTGGGAAAGATTAGTGCGCTCAGTGAAGAATTCTTTGGCCGCCATGGAAATGTCGAGGAATCCGGATGAAGAAACACTTATCACCGCCTTAGCAGAGGCGGAGTCAATTGTGAACACTCGTCCACTCACGTATCTTCCTTTAGATTCGGTAGAGAGTGAAGCGCTAACCCCGAACCACTTTCTGCTTTTAAGCTCCAACGGAGTATCCCAACCAGTCCAACCCATCCCGTTAAATGAATCATCGGCTATGCGTTCGAACTGGAAGCATATGCAGGTCATGCTGGACCGTTTCTGGAATCGATGGATCAGGGAATACCTACCAGTTATCTCGCGTCAATCAAAGTGGTTCGGGAGAGAAAACCGGTACATGTAGGTGACTTGGTCATGATCGTCAACGAAACAAAGAGGAATAGCTGGGAAAGAGGAATCATCGTAAAGGTGTATACAGGAAAAGACGGGCGTATTCGCAGTGCGGACGTGAGGACTGTGACGGGCATATTTCAGCGTCCGTTGACTAAGCTGGCAGTTTTGGACGTGCTGGAAAACGCTGGTATAGCTGAAGGAACTTCAAGCAATACGGGGCGGAGTATGTGCGCAACGGTACAAGACCCCCGTCATCGGCAAACGCTGTCGACACCAATTCGACCTAACGGTTAACTGACAATGGCGAATG
>JASCZW010002867.1:0-98246 GCA_034211315.2 Aedes japonicus | reverse complement strand
GGAGGATCCCTTTCTTTCTTTTTCTCTCTCTCTCTCTCTCTCTCTCTCTCTCTCTCTCTCTCTCTCTCTCTCTCTCTCTCTCTCTCTCTCTCTCTCTCTCTCTCTCTCTCTCTCTCTCTCTCTCTCTCTCTCTCTCTCTCTCTCTCTCTCTCTCTCTCTCTCTCTCTCTCTCTTCCTCTCTCTCTCTCTCTCTCTCTCTCTCTCTCTCTCTCTCCTCTCTCTCTCTCTCTCTCTCTCTCTCTCTCTCTCCCTCTCTCTCTCTCTCTCTCTCTCTCTCTCTCTCTCTCTCTCTCTCTCTCTTGCATGAGGCAAAAGATAAAGATCCATACATGATAAAGCATAAATAAAGTAAAGATAAGCATGCGCTTTTTTTTTTTTTTTTGAAAAGAGTGTATATATATTTTTTTTTTTTTTTTTTTTTTTTTTTTTTTTTTTATAAGATATAAAGAGTATATATATAATATAAAAAGATATATATATATACATGCATGCATGATGATGGGCGTGTGCGCGCGCGTTGCTGGCAGCGCGCGGCAAGGACATAACGAACATAACAGAATCAGGCTCTGAATAAACAATGTCCCATAAGATAAAACACATAGTGAGGGCATACCATAACATGAACTGAAAATCACACGTGTGCCGACCACTGTTCTTTATTGCAACAGGAGACAAACTTGCATCCAACATGAACCAGAAAAATTTAGCAATGTATGACCGCCATGAAAAAAGAATTTTAAATTTTAAATTATTTTTGTAATACCTGACGACCTGGAAGACCTGAAAGATATGAGAAATCGGAAAAATTTATGGGATATGATGTACCGGTCGCACCCCTCACTTTCGCTATTGTCGGATTGACAACATTGCCCAGGCTACGCCAACCAGCGTCTCCATGTTTCAGCTGGCAGTCTCTTGTGATCATATGACCCGTGGAGGCGTGAGGTAGGAACTGTGAGGACCAGAGGTCGGTCGCACCCTCCTGCCAAGTTGTCAACTCACCATTTGAAGCCCTATAACATATTACAGAAACTATAATACAAAAATCATAACTTGTGCTGGTTAGAGCCCTGAAACAATGAGCGCTTGCTTCAAACGACATGTAAATCCTAGTTGTGGAGCTGAACCAGCTGTGGCTGAAAGGCTCCTAAATAAAGGTGTATCAGTCATGAACGAAACTTAGTTAGGGATTTGAATGTTTGTTATGATGCAACACCAAAGTGTTTTTCAAGAATAACGATGACAAGTATATATAAAACAAGTCTATCTAACAAACGGTTCACTAAGGATATCTAGCACCGATGATGAATCCGGGCGTTTTGGTTGGTCTTGTCACTTGGTGAGGTAAAAAGCTTGTCGTGTAGCGCACAGTGTTTCCATTCCATATAAAAAGGAGGAAAATATAACAAAAATGATTCTACATTGAAAAGTTATGTGTTCCGGCTATTTGGGCAGCTGATTTCAAACATGCTATTATAACTGTCGTAGGGTATGTGTCCCCTTAGCCAGCCTATTACGCAATAATTGATTACATTCTTTCATTATAACTCACAAAGTTGTTAAGCTGTAAGCGAGATTCAACTAGTTATACAACATGCTAAAGTCAGTTTGATAAGACTATTGGTAGTTTGTATCACGAAAAGTTACACAACTCTTTTGTATGATACAGGTATCCTTCGATAGTACGTACATCGCCTGCATTAGTTCATCGCAATTGCATAAAATCTACAGATTGATGAAATCAACATAACCAAAAGAAAGAGCAAAAAGTTGACCTTTCTTCTGATGTATGGAAGATTTCAGATACAAGCAGTAGTTTTTATGCAATTGCGATTTAAAGTGAGAAAGTTCATGTACTGTACTATCGAGGTATAACTGTAGTCAGAAATATTCGTGGAATATGGATTTAATGTCGGTCTTACACCAAATTGGCTCTATTCATGGATGAACAACCTCGTCCGATTCAAATGATTTATTACCGATTTTCTTAAATTGTTAATGATACTTCAACATATTGGCAGCTGCAACCTCTCCATTAGCTTTAAGACTCATTTGAGCAGCTCTGTAGCTTTTAATCACTCACTTCTCTTCTGTGTTTCCACTGCCGTAGACGGTTTTTGCGCCAACTCGAAACAAATGTTAGGTAATAATTTTCTCAGATTACAACGAAAACTTTCTGGATGTGTAGACCATGACTAGATAAGCCACTTTGCATACTTAGTTTCTTCAATTTTTTTTTCTAGACTGTCTTTTGAAAAGGGCTAAACTTTTTTTTTATCGATTTTTTTCAAATGTGTTTAATAACAAGAATTACTACTCCTACAAAAAGTGTTGTATGGATGACTATCACAAAATAAGCTAAGGCTTAAGAAAAAAATATTGGAAAAAAATGAGCCCTACACTGAAAAAAATCATTTATATAATTTATATATTTATATAATCATTTATTTATCATTTATCATTTATATCATTTATTTATTTATCATTTTACGATCACTAAAGTCAGTCGGTGCGAATCAAAAACAAACCCAAAAAAGGAGAGAGTTCTCTCCCATGTGCGCATCAGTAAACAGAGTGCACACAATAGATCGCTAAGAATAAACTATACAAGCCACAGTGGTACATGAGCGTCTTTCCATGCGTCAATTTTTGCTCTGTTGAAGTGGCGGACTTGTTCCTGTTGCTACAACCTACCCCGCAGTGGGATGTTAGGCAAAGATTGACGTCCATGGTTCGAGTACCATCGGATACATGCCTCTTTCGCTCAATTTTCAAAAACATCTGTTAATTTTTCCTACCTGCCGCACTCTGACGGACCTTTCAACACTTTCTCTTCACATCTTTCATTCTAGCCAAAAACATTGTTGTTCACTCTTGGTGCCTCATGGTGATGAGCGAACATCTCCTTCTACATCAACATGATTTTGTTGATTATTGCTAAATTAATGACACATTTCGTACATATGAAGAATGGAGGAGCTAGGCTAACATTACATCCCCTTACCCTATATGGCCACACTACCGAGGTATGGCTACTTTATAATCCGTGGAATACTCCCGGGACATCCGATGAAATGGCAAATTTATTAGTCTCGTCCTGAAGCACAGGATTGTTTTCAAAACCATTTCTACATATAATGTAAGAAGTAAAGCGATGCATCGCGATGTGAAGAACAATTTATGGATTTGAGTGGCCATTGTATGGTATTCCGGAAGATCCGTAACAAACGAATAATTTGATAATTAAGAAATTCCATACCAAAAAAATGAAGAGGATCATAGAAATTCGCAATATTTGGTAGGTTTGTTTCTTTTCGGAAAATTTACGACTCGATTTTTTCATTTTGTTATAAGGGTGACCTATAACTTTTGAAGCACTGGACCGATTTTCTTAAATTGTTTATGATACTTCCACATATTGGCAGCTGCAACCTCTCCATAAGCTTTAAGACTCATTTGAGCAGCTCTGTAGCTTTTAATCACTCACTTCTCATTTGTGTTTCCAGTGCCGTAGACGGTTTTCGCGCCAACTCGAACAAATGTTGGCAGCACCTTCTCAGATTACAACGAAACTTTCTGAGTGTGTAGACCATGACTAGATAAGCCACTTTGCATACTTAGTTTCTTCATTTTTTTTTTTCTAGACTGTCTTTTGAAAAGGGCTAAACTTTTTTTTTATCGATTTTTTTCAAATGTGTTTAATAAAAAAATTACTACTCCTACAAAAAAGTGTTGTATGGGTGATTATCACAAAATAAGTCAAGTTTTAAGAAAAAAATATTGAAAAAAATGAGCCCTACACTGAAAAAAATCATTTATAAAAAATTCAAAGTCGATTTAAAAAAACACCATTTTTGATTTCGATGAAATTTTGTCTCAAGATAGGTAATTATGTTCCCTACCAACCGTTCATACATCACAAGATGGGCACTTTTAAGGAAACAAAGTTTTTCTAACAAAAACTTTTTCATGTCCCATTGATTTTTTTTCAGTGTATTTTGTTATCAAAAACTAAACCAGTGAAGGTCATAACCATCCCAGAATCCAATGAAACTCAATTTGTTAGGAGATTTTGTCCTATTTATTCAATCATTTGGAAGTGTTTCAATGTTTGATCGCAATATGTATTGAATTTCACTTTATATTTTTTTTTTACTGAACACATTTGAAAAAATATCATTAAAAAAAATTTGACGGTCTAGAAAAAATTGAAGAAACTCAGTATGCAAAAAAGGCTTATCTAGCGATGGTCTACACACAGAGAAAGTTTCGTTGTAATCTGAGCGGGTGCTGCCAACTCCCAATACGATTTGGGACGAAAACCATCCATACACTTCTGGTTAGTCAAGTATCTCAAATAACTCATACAACGAGTCAAAATTTTCTTTGTTCAACTCCTCCTTCCGTCAAACTTTCCGTTGCAAGATCGAAGTAGGTCGCGCTGCGGGACTGACGTGTTTACGTTTCGCTGCCGGTTTTTTTTTTGCGAGAAAATTTGATAGTGGAATTTAATGATAAGTGTTAAGCTTTTCATTCTCATGATCATTCGGTCACCAAATAGTTGAACACGAGTCGTGTTTTCGTCTGGTTTGAAAACAAAGTGTCCCCGCTGGAGACGGAATTCCAATCATACAGCCTTGCGGCAGGAGGAGCTCTTGATCAGCCGCGTCACTGGAAGATGTTTGGTTTATGGTCTTGGAACGAACTCCTCTAGAACAAGGACCTGCTCTGGTTGCTCGATGTTGAAACAACAGCAACGGAATTTTCTGGAAATCCGGGTGAGCTCTTTCCATTTTATCCTTTTGTGTCCAACTTCAATTTTTTGAGAATAGTTTTTGTGTGTGAAATGTATGTTTTTGGTGGCCTTCAAATGGTGAGTTGACAACCTGGAAGGATGGTGTGACTTTCGGTCCTCACAAGTTCGTATCTCACCCCTCTTTCCTTTCCTCACTTGACTAGCATTCGGACACGGCCGGCGCCGGTATTGCTTCAAAATGTCACCAGTTTTTATACATTAAGGATGTATGTTAGTCCCAAACATCATCTGTTGGTTCATTGTGCAAAAACAGCCATAACGGAATTGCATCCGTGGGCGGTAAATCATGCCCATGCTCATGTGGTTTTCAATTTTGAATGAATCTTGTATAATAAATGATAAATCGGCAACACCTACATGAATCAGAGCAATTTGTTATCAAAGCCAACAAGACTTAATTTTTAGTGATTCCTCTTTCGATGAAATTGATAGGAATTACTCTCATTTTGAAGTCAAACCAACTGGTCGTGTGACGCTGCAGGGTTGTTAACGGTTATTGCTGTTCAGCTGTTCTTTATCGGCTACTTGCGTTGGTTTGTGCTACATTCTACCTATAATGAATGGAAAACTACTCGATAATGAGTGGGATGAGCATGAAGAAAGTGAATCCTAGAGGGTTTGATGCTGTTTAGTGGAATATCTAAACTCAGAAATTACGAAGACAGAGTTATCCTCCATTGGGTAACTTCAACTTGCTTTTGCTTCATCTTGATAGATCGCTGTAGTCTTCGTCTGACTAATGTGCAGATTCCATTCCTGTGTCTCGTACTAACAGTCGAGTTATTAGTACGAGACACTGAAGAAGCCATGCTCATTGTAGACGAAATACGCGTATCTGTCGAAGATGAGCTTTAGAGTGTAGTTGCAATTAAATGGAAGATACTAATTCTTACTTCTAATTTCTAGGAGTGAAGAAAGTGAAAATATTTCTTGGCTCATGAAGTACTAGCACACCGGTCCCAAGCTTGATGATTCGTCCCTAATAGTTAACTTACTTAAGTAGTCTCACCAGCACACCCTCAAGTATTGTGTCAGAATAGCATAGCGAATCAAAACGGTAACAAAGGTACTAATACCGAAAGGTACCGAAAAGCGCAAGAATTATTGCAAGGTGTACTTCGGACCAGGGGGTTCTACAACAGTGAAACAATTTCAAATCGCTGGTTTCATATTGATTGTTGGTTCTACCGTCATCTCTTTTGCAAAACTCAAACGTAGAACGACGTTCCAGCAAAGCCGAAAAAAATCATGTGGCAATCATACAACCAGGAGCTGGATAGGCCAGGAGTAAAGAGATATAGATTTTGACTCACGAAGTACCAGGACATCGGTTCCAAGCTGAATCAATCTCCCTTAAGGACGTAACTCTACAGGAAGAACCCCTCAAATGGTCTGTCAGGGTAGCACAGTGAATCAGAACGGACACAGGGATTCTAGTGCCGAAGGCACAAGAATGTGTTGCAGGGTGCAAGGTGTACTTGGGACCAATGGTGTTGCCAACAGGAAGCCAATTTGGAATCGCTGGTTTCCTATTGATAGTGGATACAACACCGTCAAATCGTTCTATTTAGCGGATATTGCACAACACTAATTTATGTTGCATGGTATTTCAACAATTCCCACAAGCAAATCAGAAGCAGCTCATTTTATAAAATGAAAAACATACATTAACACGTTAAGGCCATCTAAAGTGTTGTGATATAAATCAATCATATCTCGAATAAGTAATGCTTAGGGCTTAAAAACCAATTGTTAACAATTACTTGGAACGTCAATTTTTCTTCAATCTTAAAAACTCTTCAGCGAATTTAAAGGAGCATCTGGTAGAGGAATGTTCTACCAGGAGGTGGATGGTCAAGAAGAAAATGGATATAGTTTTTGACTCAAAAAGTTCGGTCCCAAGCTGAATTATTCGCCCCTAATAACGTAACTCACACGAACACACCCTCAAATATTCTTTCAATATTGCACACTTCATAAAGATAAAGATTCTAGTACCGAATGCCATATGGGACAAGCTTGGTCGTTTTGGATAGGCATCATTTAGGTACCGCGGAAAAAGCAGAACGCTAACCAGTTGAAACTTGCAAGGGATTTTCATACAATTGAGAGTTGGTAAGTGCTCTCAAAAAACGCGGAGCGAAACAGGTAATTGTTATCCTTTCTGTCCCGTGAATGAAATGAACTATATTATATGATCACATCACTTATCAAGGTGAATCCTGATCCATCGAGCCCTACCCCACTAACATAAAAAACCTCCTTCCTGTGACCTTTGTGGGGATGCAGAGGTAAACACGGTCCCTAAACAGCAAAGGCCACACTAACATTCCTTCCCTAGTCCCACCTGATTGCAAGGACGTGGCCGGCGCCGTTATTGATTATTAAAGAAATTGAGTCACTGAAACGTGTACAGTGAGAATGGTCGGTTACTCCCAGCCCCATTCAGTTGATTCATTGTGCAATTTCACTGATTCTGATCAATCACGTAGTAGCAACCATTGATACATGCATTCAGTATAAGCTAAGCTAAGCTTCCGTCAAACTTTCCGTTGCACTTTTTCTATCGACTATTATAATCTACGCAAAACATTTTAAAATACGTTTTGCATCACTAACTTTACCATCCTGAATTTGATCAAAAATTATGTTTTCTATTTTTCTTTTTTTTTCATGGTCTTTAACGCTATGTGCTGCTTCAAGCAGACTTTTTTTTATTATGAATGCTATATGTTTCTAAGAGGAACCTTAAAGGAAAAAAAAAATCATACCAATATTCCAAATTAGTTATAAGTTTACATTTTCACTTTCTGACTGTACCTTCTTGTGAGGAAATAACTTAAAACTAAAATAAAACTCTTGCACTCTACAGCAGTCCTGTCCATATCCTCAGTGTGGTAGAGAGAGATTTAATTTTTCCACTCACTCTTCCTACCTTAACGAGAGCTCTTCTCTCTCGTTTATATTCACCCCCGTGTTTGCATGCGGATAGCGCATGTGAGTGGAAAAAAAAAGGTTTTTATTCACACTACACTCGATCGCTCTAGAGTGAGAAGAAGAACTCTCAAATTCCCTGACGCGTTCGCCCCTCACTGGAGTGGGCTCTTCTGCTAATATGCAGCAGTGATTGCAAATTCGCTTTGACGCTACATAACAAAGGAAGAAAGAATAATGTTTCTTCCCACTTCCTTTTTTCGGACATTTTCCGCAACTCCAACGATGTTTTAACTTTCAATCGCACCAGCGAATCACAGAAAGAGCACTGGCGCGTCCTCGCCCCAGTGTACGCGGCAGTGATCGCAGGCGAGAGCACGTGGGCGAAGACAGATGAGAGCACATGAGCGCGATCGTTTAAAAGAGAGTGTGGTTCACTCACTCCAGGTAATCCCATCACCGGCGCACACTTCCACTCTGTCTATTTTTCACCGAATAAAAGAGCACTTTGCTTTATCTGAGGTGAGTTATGGTTGTATCCTCTGTGAAGGTACAAATCTCACGCACTGGCGTAACATTAGTGCGAAATGCCATCTCTGCTGTCCAGTATTCACTTAATCCTGTTAGGTTGAACTGTGGAGAAGGATTGAATTATTCCATGTCACACATACAAATGTAATGCAACGTAATCGCTCATACTAATAGAAGTGTGATTCCGCTTCTGCCGGAAATTATTTGTTTCAGGAAAACAAAAGCATTTCACTTGGCTATGACCGGTCATGCAAAATTAACGCTCCAATGGAGATGGGTTTGAAGTTTTATAACAAGGAAAGTACAGGAAAAACGAAATCAAAATTAAAATGAAACTTACATGTAAATTTAGCTGCTTCAACAGCATACTGCAAGAATGCTTCACACTATCCCGATCAAAAGGAAACAACAAAATTATTTCAAGTTTTGTTATTCAGTTACTCTGTTTTAATAACAGAGGTTGTTAGAATTTATATCGCGGATGTTGTTTAAATAACAGAAATTGTGAAAAAAAAGTCCTCAAGAGCAGTCCTCAAATCATAGCAAACTATGATATAACATAATCAAAACAAACTTTGTAACAGTTTTGTTACGATGTAGCAAAATCATATCGGCCTGTGTTATTGCGAATTTGTTTATTTACGCCGATCATGCCACGTGGGGCATCATATTATAATTTGTTATGAGTATGTTATACAATTATACAGATGAGCACATATTTAACAAATTTATATCTTAACCAGTTAGTCGTAGCAAGGTTTGATATAATTTTGTTATTTTTATGTTATACCCTTTTGATCTGGATATGCTTCTTTGTCAAGGACTCCAAGAAGACCCGCTTGGTCTATCTCTAGTCTTCTGTATCTTCGACGAAATCGAGCCAGGATGCTGAAACGCTTCTCAACGCAAAAAAATAATATCAACAAACTTGCATTCAACCGAGCAAGTCGCAGCTAATGCAGCTATAACTGTTATTTGTACGGCCGGTATGTCAGACGTGTTAAGGACAATTTACGGAGACATCCGACACAATTCTGGAGTTTCGTCAATTCTAAAATAAATGAAAACGGCAATCCATCTACCATGCCATATCAGCACCATTCATTCCTCGATGTGAGGTACCGCAAGGAAGTAATTTGGGGCCATTGATGTGTCCCACGTCTTTGAAAACTTCTGTCTGATGTTCTAAGCAGATGATTTGAAGATCTTCATGTTTTCAATTACAACAACAGCTTGATGTATTTATCAGTTGGTGTGGACTGAATTGTCTCTCTGTGTTGTGTCATATCCTTTCGGAGAACGAAAAATCCTATCTATAAATGGCACTGTACTAAATCGAGTTGATTATGTCAAAGATTTTGGTGTGATGCTGAGTATCAACTCACATTAAAAATGCACTATACGGAAATAGTAGATCGAGCAACTCGCTAACTTGGATCTATTTTCAAGATATCATGTGACCCTCTATGTTTGCGATCCTTCCCTAGTAGCACACTTGTTATCATTTAGTTAAGATAACATAAATATGACTTGCTAAGTCATAATAAAGTAACTACAACTAATTATGATCGTTGTGTGCTACTTGTGTTGTATTGCTCGTTAGTCAGATCTATTTTGAATTTGTTTCTGCCGGTCACCGAACTTGTAAGGTGTGCTCTGCGTACTCTACCGTGGTTTGATCCATCACGGCTTCCACCCTACCAGCATCGCTGTCTTCTACTAGGTATTGAACCACTAGTGGACAGACGGAAGTTCAACCAATCCATCTTCTGTGCCAATAATTTACGTTCCGAAGTAGACTTCCCCGCATTGCTCAATCAGCTCAACATCTATGTCCCTCAACTAGATCTAGAGAGCTATTGCGCCAACCACCGAGGCCAACCACAGTACGGATCAAAAAATCCTGTCGATTCGATAAGTCGAAAGTTCCAGGAAAACTATATTCTGTTCGATTTCAACACTACTAACTTGTTTAGTCCGCCTACGGAATCGAAATAACTAATTGTTTCTATTTTATTTTTATTTTATTTCCCATTTTTGGGCAGCGTGTTATTCTTGTTTAGTTTAGTTTCATTCATTACGACCTGGCCGTCGGATGAATGTTTACAATAAATATCAATACAAATACAAATACTGGGTGCCCGGCCATTGTGCTATTGAAGGAAATGAAAAAGTTGACAGCCTAGCAAGAGAACGTTCAGCATCAAATTTTATTGATCTGGAACCATTTTGTGGAGTCCTAGGGTGTGCTATCAGGACTGAATTAAATAAAAATGGGAAATGTCTATTGTAGAATCAAACTGGAACGCTATGCACATATGCAGACAAACCAAGAAATTTATAAAATCAATTGCAGTAAAAGCCCGGATCATACTTAATCTTAGAAAAAAAGACCTTCGTGATAGTTATTGGTCTGATGACAGCCCGAGTAAGTATCACCTAAATAAAAATGGGAGAATTCATTCTACAGAATGTCGTTTTTACCAATTTGAAACTGTAACTGTAGAACATATACTCTGCAGCTGTGGAGTTTTATTCAATCAAAGGATGCCAATATTTTGAAAGGGGTGACTTGCACCAAAATAAATATGGGTCACACAATAATAATCCTTATGAATGATGCAGTTGCAGCTGCAGTTCTATAGAGCCTAAAGAAGGACAAAAAGAAAAAATGCAAATTTTTCCCACTCCGATTTGGCAAAATATTAATATTGCCAAATGGCACTTAATATTGCCAGATCAACCGTAAATAATGCTATAAAAGTGTTTGGGGAACATCTGACGACTACCAGGAAACCAGTATCAGTAAGAAACCAAAAAAAGTAAGCCGCAGCGACAGGAAGATAGTGACCAGCATTTTCAAACGCAATCCCAACCTTTCCAAAAGAAATATCGGAAAAAAAATTGGGAAAGTCCCACACAACAGTGCAAAGAGCAAGGAAACGATCCGGTTTAATTGCGTCGCAATGAACGATGAAACATAAACCAAGGCTGTTTTCAAACAACTCCCAGGTCAAGATTTTATAGGGCTACCGGAAATCGAAAGGTTCACGATAAGTTTAACCAGAAAAAAAATGTTCCCGAAAACATACTTGATTTGACAGGCGATTTGCTCCTGTGGGCTAAAGAGCGAAAGTTGCATGACGACTAGCACTGCCAACCATGATATTTGTGTAAAGAAATGCTTGCAATAAAGGTTATTGCATTTCTTAAAGAAACATAGTTGTGCCGTTCTGTTTTGGACAGACATTGCTTCTTGCCCCTACGGAAAAATGGCTCAGGAATTGTACACCGTCAATAGTGTGCAAATCGTACCCAAGGAAAAAGCCCCTCCAAACTTGCCGGAGCTGTGCCCAATTGAAAAATATTGGGCAATCGTAAAGCGAAACTTCAAGAGAACACAAAAAAAAACAGTTGGAAATGAAAAACAGTTCAAGACAAATTGGCGTTTAGCAACAAATAAGGTGGATATAATAGCGGAACAAAACATGATGGAAGGTATGAAACGTAAGCCCTGACATTTTTCATTTGGAAAATCGGAAGCCCAATCGAACAATTTTCCTGTGTTTTATAAACGATGAACATAAAAAAGAAATAAAGATTGATAATTTCTGTTATCAACTAATAAGTTTGTACTTAATCATGCTTGATCAATATTTGACCGTTCCACCCTTTAATACAAGTCTTGGAACTGACTGAACATTGGAATTCGGGTTAGGTCTCTCCATTGGTGAGTTAATTCAGGTTTTTAATATACTTAGTTCAAGCATAAACCATTCCCCGTACGGCAATACAATCCCACTCTATTCAACCGTCATCAACTGAAAAAAAAAGAAGTAACTTATTTCCATAGTTTTCCTTTGTCAGTAAGATCAATGAAATCACCCAATTTGATTTCAACAACACCTTTTGAAATTTCCTTCCATTTGCTAAATTAGACAGTGTCGACAAACCATAAGGCTCCAGGGAAATGATCTCCATTGTTTAAAGCGATAATACATACAAAGGAGGAAACAATCTTGAACAAATGAGACCCAAATTTCCGGCATATGTAAATTTTACGAGCATTGAAAATAAATCTGCGAGAAAATTCGGAAGAAAAGTCGAAAAAAAGCTCACGTTGTCGTCACCATATGGGCTCATGTAAAATAATTCATATTTTTCATTTCCCGATTCTGAAGCAACTGTTCTCGGGACTTGGTGAATTCAGGATTGCAAACGAAAAATGCTTTAATAACGTTCATTCTCCACTCCCGTCTTCCTTCAACAGTAACACTCGTTGAACGGCTTCTCAAAGCCAAGACAAAGAAACAACCCGGTGAGGCTTTGCATTACTGCCCTGCCGAGTAAGGATAGGCCACAAGCGGAACGAAGCGACCTCCGGAGAATTATGTATAAATTCAATTTTCTAAATTAAAATTTCCAAACACATTCGACGGGTGTGACGGGGATGAGCATTGTACAAGGAAGTCGAGCAGTCTACTTAAATGGGGAGTAGCACACCTGAAATGACTACCGCCACAGTGGCGGAGTGATTGCCGGCAACAGGAGTGGGTGGGGAGCTAAGAAAAAGTATTCATGTTTCAAGAATTCACACTTTCCCGGCATTGGTTCTGACTGGTATATGTGTTGCATGCATACTCAATTTGTGCGCTATTTCCGAGAAGCTGGAAGTAGGGTGGCATACAGAAGAGCTACTCCTTCGCATCTCAGACTGGAAATGGAAATAAATCTGCGAAAGGGAGAAGGGTGATGGCGATGATGGGTGGCTGAAGCAGCACTCGGAAACACTCCTCGTTGCCAGTTGGTTAGCGTATTCGTCTTGTAATGAATTTCTGATGCAGTTTTCTTAATCAAGCGAGTGAATCAGTGCAAGGGTGCGTGATGCAGCGTTGTCAGAAATAGCTATTTCAAGGTATTCGTGCCGATGTTAATGCTTGTTAAACAGATGGGATTCCTTGAAATACCTATCTTTTAGAATTCAAACCAATTTACACCGAATTTTTTCTGTTCATTACTAAGCTACTCGCTTAATCAGTCCAGATTTCCCTTTACAGACTGCACAGTAGTAACATGTTAGTATGGTAATCGACAATACAATTCTATTGCAATAAGTTTTCAGCATGCAATAACTGCTCAGTTTTGTCAGCGATCTTTTGCCTTCCGTATTTGACTTTACAAAGATATTTGTCGGAATTCACTCAACAATCGAAAAAAAAAACTAAATTTCGGCCTACCGTCAATCAGATGTGCATCAATTGTTATTAATTTTAAGAAAAAAAAATATGTTCTCCCTATTCAGGCTGAGCCAACTTTTAGATCTTTAAAAACTTTGAAAACTGCATTAATTGTTATGTTATATATTCTCCGTGCGAGGAGTAACGATTATGATGTAGAAGGAGATGTTCGTGATGAGTGGAGATGGTGATGAGCGAACATCTCCTTCTACATCATAATCGCTTACTCCGCGCGGCGAATATATAACATAACAATTAATGTATGTAAAACCATAAATGGTGGTAACCATTAATTATACTGGTGGGGACCAGTATCGCATCGCTTCACGGTGTTTCTCTCCGAGGTCTCTACGTTGGAGACGACGAGAAAAACTTTAGTGATCGTCAGTCGGTGCGAATCAAAACAAACCCAAAAAGGAGAGAGTTCCTCTCCCATGTGCGTCCATCAGTAAACAGAGTGCACACAATAGATCGCTAGAATAACTATACAAGCCACAGTGGTACGTGAGCGCCTCCAACCGGACATTTTTGCCTGTTGAAGTGGCGGACTTAGTCCTTGCTTTAACCTACCCCGCAGTGGGATGTTAGGCAAAAATGTCGTTGGTTCGAGTACCACCGTACATATACATGCCCTTTTCGCTCAATTTTCATAAAAAAACATCTGTTTCATTTCCAATCCTGCCACACACTAGCGGAACTATCAAAACTTTCTCTTCATATCTTTCATTCTAGCCAAAAACATTGTTGTTCACTCTTGGTGCCTCATGGTGATGAGCGAACATCTCCTTCTACATTTGAAAACTGTTCAAAGATTTCAGGTCAGTTTTCAATTCTAAGAAGTGTGAGCTGTGTAGTGGAATATCTGTAACTATAAAATGAGAAGAAAGATAAATATTTTCCAGTTAATTCCACCTGCCTTTATTACTCATCTTGACAGATACAATGTGCAATGGCTCGAGTCAAATATTAGTTTAGGACACTGAAGCAATCTGCACGTTGAAAACTTAATGCTCGTATCTGTCAAGATAAGCAATAAACGTAGTTGGAATTAAATGGAAATAGCTAATCATTCATCTCATTTTCTAGTTAAGATAAGATATTATTTTTATTTCACAAATTGTCAAGCTGATTACTTCAATAACTCAAATTGCTATCTTCGAAAAGTTAAGAGAATGGAATATAAAAAAACTTTCTTAATGTTAAGAACTCTCTGTCCTTTTTTCGAAAAAATCATGCATTATTTTAATTGAAATTGTATCTATCAAAATTGCAATATAGGTACTACAGTGCTTTATTTTTTTAGTAACAAACCAGTGGACATTTAACAAAAAGTTTTTTTCAATGGTGTTTTAAAAAGTAAAAGTGATATTCATTCAAATGATCGGTGTGTACAGGGTTCCCACAGATTCGGGAAAATCGGGAAATGTGAGAAAAATGCGGGAATCCAAAATCATCGGAAAAAATCGTGAATTTCAAAATCCATCCAGAATTTTTGCCACATGGCCATGCTCACACCTTTTTCAAATTATTGATTCGAGTAGCGTTTTTGTCATCTACTCATCTACATCCAACGATCTCATTACCGAAAGAAAATAGTGATTTTTTGCAAATCCATCATTGCTGAATAAGATAGCTCAGTGGTCTATGGATGGCTGTCAAATGGAAGGTGTTTAAAAAATTGACTGAGGAAATCAAGGATCTTTGGCCCAGCTCTGGCTGAGAAGTCATCAACATCAGTAGCTGAGTACGTACACAATTCCTGCAAGGAACAAACAGACTGAACTGTGCATCATTTTCTGATGACTTTGTTCAAAATGTACTGCCGGAGCCTGTTAAAAACGTAGAAGATTTGACTATACGGCTCTAACAAGTGAGGTTTCGCATATCAAATTTAGTTTTCATTTTGCTGTAATCTTCCATTTGAGCGATTCCACGAACAAGTGGGAAATTTTTCCAGTTTTTATTTTTTGTATTTTTTTATTTGCATGAAACCTTGCATACAAGTTTTTGGGGAAGAAAAACGCCGTTTTGCATACTTGGTTCGCCATTTTGAATCTAGCCTTACTTATGAGAAGGGCCTATGAAAAATGCACATGATATCTTCAAAAAATTGTATCTCGGAAACGGTTTGTCCGATTGGTTTGGTGTCTTGGGCGAAGTTTTAGACAATTGTTGGTGCTATATGGAGAAAATATGCACGGTAAAAAAAAGTTTGGTTTTTGTGTTTTGAACTAAAATATAGATTTTCCCTTAAAAGTGACCTGTCAATAATTTTTTAATTATTCTTATGTTATAGCTGACTTAAAATGCTATCTAGTGCACAGTGAGTTGTTCTGGTGAAAAATAGGTTACAATGAAAAAAAAATTGAAAAAAATTACAATTTTCAAAAAGCTATTAAGAAAAGTCAAAAAAGTTTGTCACTCTAATTTTATGAAAGATACATCAAATTTGCAAGCAAAAAGTACTTCAGTAACATTTTTCTAAGATGCACCGTTTAGAAGATATTACTGATTTAATATTGATTTTTTTGAATAACTTAATAAGTTTTGGCCCTTTTCGGATGTACTCCGTATTTTTTCAGTTTCAAAAGTATTTTTTCGGAAAGATTGGAAAATTTTGAGTTAAAATGACACTGACAGCTTAAAGATTCGAGTGAAATTCTCTGCCTTAAAAGTATTTTGAAAAACAAGTTACAAAATCCCACTATCAGGAACAATGATTTCTTCAAGTGATTTTTGGTGCGTTGTGCTGAAAACGTGCTAACAAGTATTAGATACAGGTAATTAGATACCAGTTAGCTGTACTACGTACAGTTGGTGATTGTAAACATGGTCTTTGTTGGAACTAGTCCACCATGGCCACGCTGGCCATAACGAGGCTAGCTCCGTCGATGACCGTTTCTTAATAATAAACAAAAGAACGCAGTCTTAGTCACCTTCCATCAAACTAGACGGCTGCCGACTGATACCTCAATCAACAACCGCCGCACTCTTTATTCATTCCAGGTATATACAATTTACAATCTTCTTCAATAACAATATACCTATGCCAGCAAATCTACCTCGCTCCAACTCTCCAAACTCGTACCTGAAGGTTCGACGATACCTGAGCGTTCAACTCCACCTATCTTCCAACAGTCTTTACCCAGTATTCTATGATTTCTACCCGTGAGCTGTATAATAATGTCTGACTCGGTTCTGAATTAATCCAGTATCTACCAAACAGTAAATGCAGAAAGGTTGCTAGTAGCATAGTGATTATAGTAATTTCAGCTCATAATCCTGTGTTTTTGAACGAGATCTAGTGTTGTTTGATAACATAATAATTGTAAAGGAAAGTGTAACACGTTTTGGTGCAAAGGTAAGTTTTAAATACACATTTTAATTATATGTTTTGTGATATTTTCGTACAAAACTAACAATTGGAAAATATTGTCTATGTTACAGATTACAAAATGAGTAAAATAAAATGTATTCGCCCATTCAAAGACATTCAGTGTTCGAAAGAGCTGCGATATCTCACGGATGGTATCATCCAAAAACTAAAATCAATTGGATTTTCCAAGGTATCCACACTCAACACCAAGGATTTTCGTATTTGTTCGTCTTGCCGTCTACATATTGATTCAAGAGCTCACCTCACCCAAAACGAAGAACAAAGCGTAGCCGGCGGCTCAAAGGATGCCAACTGTTCAGACCATACCTGATGTACCTGATTCGCAAAGCTATGAAAGTTTGGTCACGATACCATCAGCGTCAACGCTAAGCACAATTCAATCAAATGAAGACTTCACGATGCCTGTAGACGTCGAAATATTCAACCGAGGAATAGCAGCTATTCGTGTTTCGCCTATAGATTTAGGTGAGGTTAAAAATGTTCACTATCCTGAAAAAAGTGCGCTGAAATCGTCGAAGGTGTACGAAGAAATCTTTTTAAATTAGACGCTAAAACAGAAAAAAGCAAACGAGTTTGATGAAGTCATAGAAAATATGAAAATGAAATTTTTAAATTCAGCCACAAGGCAAGAAAAACTATTAATTTTATCATTGTTACCAAAATCATGGTCAGTACAAAAAATTGTAGACGAATTTGAAACGAGTAGAAATATGGCATCAGATGCAAGAAAGGAAAGAGATAATGTATTTGATTCATCTCAAGGTTCAAGCTCTGGAAAAGCTTTGAGTAATGAAACATAAGAACTGGTTTTGAATTTTTTTGAGGACGATGATATATGCCGTGCAATGCCAGGCCAAAGAGATTTTGTTAGCGTAAAGACAGGAAATAAGAGATTATCTGTTCAGAAAAGACTATTAATGATGACATTGAGAGAAGCTTTTAATCGCTTTAATGAAATGTACGTCAATGTAAAAATAGGGTTTTCATCATTTGCAAGCCTCCGGCCAAGGCAATGTAAACTATTGACTATCACAGGAACACATAATGTTTGCGTTTGCACTACGCATGAAAATGTCAATTTAATTCTACATAGCTTAAAAAAATACAATGTCTTGAATGATCTAAAAACATTAGATTACTTTGCGAAAATAAGACAACTCATTGCCATCTACGAAGATGTAAAAACTGCCCAGATACCTCAGTTTTAGAAGACAGTTTATTGAAACAACTGGAAGAAAACTTTGTTGAAAAGCTTTCATTCGAACAATGGGTTACCACTGACAGATGTGATTTAGAAACTATTGTAAAGCAAACCGATGAGTTTGTTTCATTTTTCAGCTCAAAATTAGAAAGTTTGATTCCGCATGATTTTGTAAAAACCGAACAATCCAATTTTTTGAAAACTACAAAACAAAACTTGCAAGATGGTGAATTTTTAGCTATTTGTGACTTTTCTGAAAATTACAGCTTCATTTTGCAGGATGAAGTTCAATCACACCATTGGAACGTGCAACAGGCCACAATCCATCCTTTCGTAATATATTATACTGAAAATATGCAAATTAAACATTTTAGCTTCATTATAATTTCTGAAGAACTAAGACATGATTCAGTCGCTGTTAATTTGTTTATTGATAAAATGATAAACTTTTTACAAATTGATCAAAATAAAAACATAAAAAAAATTATTGTATGTCAGATGGTGCTGCTTCACAGTATAAAAACCGAAAAAACTTTTCTAGCCTTTGTAAATTTAAGTCAAAGTATGGTATTGACGCTGAATGGCATTTCTTTGCAACATCGCACGGAAAAGGTCCATGCTATGCTATTGGAAGTACGATAAAACGCATGGCTACCAGAGCAAGTTTAGCCAAAGAACGCGAACACCCGATAAAGACTGCAAGAGAGTATTTAATTGGGCAAACAAACGAAAAGAAGAAGAACTTACAAAGTTGTCATTTTGTTATTCTACTACAGAAGAATACGAAAATATGTCTTTGCAGCTAAATAATCAATATAATAATGCAAAAACAATTCAAGGAACTCAAAAATTCCACTCATTTCTTCCTCTATCAGAAAATACAATAAAGGCAAAGCTTTATTCAAACTGTCCTGACAATGATGCCAAAATATTCGATATTGTTAAGAAAGTTGTGTATAACAATAATTTTATAAAAATACAGGAATAAAAATAAACTGATGATATCCAACATATAATGTTATTTTTTATTGCGCACAATCACCATCCCTGAAAAATAAGCTTAATTCGCTCTTTTGAATCTTGCTAATTGAGGAGCTTGCATTTGCAGTTCTCAAAAAGGTGTATCTCGAAATCGAGTTGTCTCATCGGTTTGATGTCTGGGGCAATGTTCGGCAATAGAGAGAAAATATGCACAGTATAAACACATCCAGTTTAAATGGATTAAACTGTTAGGCGATATGCAAGAGTTGAATGCACATTTTCAACACAATACACCAAAAATAACTGGAAGAAATCATTGTTCCTGATAGTGGGATTTTGTAACTTGTTTTTCAAAATACTTTTAAGGCAGAGAATTTCACTCGAATCTTTAAGCTGTCAGTGTCATTTTAACTCAAAATTTTCCAATCTTTCCGAAAAAAATACTTTTGAAACTGAAAAAACACGAAGTACATCCGAAAAGGGCCAAAACTTATTAAGTTATCAAAAAATCAATATTGAATCAGTAATATCTTCTAAACGGTGCATCTTAGAAAAATGTTACTGAAGTACTTTTTGCTTGCAAATTTGATGTACTTTCATAAAATTAGAGTGACAAACTTTTTTGACTTTTCTCAATAGCTTTTTTGAAAATTGTAATTTTTTTAAATTTTTTTTTTCATTGTAACCTATTTTTCTCCAGAACAACTTACTGTGCACTAGATAGCATTTTAGGTCAGCTATAACATAAGAATAATTAAAAAATTATTGACAGGTCACTTTTAAGGGAAAATCTATATTTTAGTTCAAAACACAAAAACCAAACTTTTTTTTTACCGTGCATATTTTCTCCATATAGCACCAACAATTGTCTAAAATTTCGCCCAAGACACCAAACCAATCGGACAAACCGTTTCCGAGATACAATTTTTTGAAGATATCATGTGCATTTTTCATAGGCCCTTCTCATAAGTAAGGCTAGATTCAAAATGGCGAACCAAGTGTGCAAAACGGCGTTTTTCTTCCCCAAAAACGTGTATGCAAGGTTTCATGCAAATCAAAAAATATGAAAATTACTCGTTGCTGAAATGATATGGAACCGCTCATTTGTAACCTCTCAATTAGCTTCCAATAATTATTTTTTTACGATCCACCACCATTTCTAATATATGACGAGGTTTTTACATACTATTTAAAAAAAGGTTAAAACATTAGGTACTGAATTTGCGGTCATAAACAAACATGAAACATATTTTAATTAAATTGAATTTCTTTTACATCCTATCCCACTCCCATTCCCTTGGTATAAGATGCCCAATTTTAACATTCATTTTAACTTTACAACCAATTGAGCCACTTCTTCGATGCACTCTGGGATGGCATAATGCTTCAAATAATTATAATAAAACATCACTTAAAGCGCATCCCTTTTTGTTGGTATTATTTTGGGTTTGAACTAGTTTAAAACTAGGCCAACAAAAGGAATCGACACTGTTCCATTTTCTTCAAGCAACAGATTATAATTCGAACTCGCAACGGAAGCTTTGTATAACTTCGTTCAAACGGAGTCAACTGTCAAACTGTTCTATGTGCATGATAACGGCTTTCCTCCATGCCGAGTGAACGCCCCACAACAACGTGGTTGCTTCGCGCCAACAGCAGCAGGCTACAGGCCATGCTGCAGGTGGCAGTGTTGTTAGGAAAAACAGTTCAATGAGCCGTTCGTTTGGATTGTAATCAGTTTTAGCTTAATCACTTTTTCTACAATCGTTGGATTGCTTTGCAGTCTTGAAAGAAAAGTTTCCTTGGAAAATTTCCAAGAAGAAAATTTGGTTCACTTATTTTTAGATGGCAACGGGTCACCTCGCCAGATTATTCAATGTAAAAGTAAGTTTTCCCATATAAAATCCTATGTAAAATTAAAACATCGAGAGCAAAAATATAGTTTCACCGATCGAGCTGAAATTTTGCACAGTTATTATGGGACCTAAAAGGCTTCCAAAAATTATTAGGGAACTAGAATTTGAATTTTGACCCAGCCTAATGCCCATTTTCCTATATTTTTTAATTTGAATTTGAACTTGCTATAATCCCAAACCCCCTGACACCAACTGACGGCTAGCATCATCCATTGCGATGACATCCGATATCCACGTCATTGCAAAGTTTTAAAGTAATAAAAATAATTCTTATTAAATAGTGACGAAGTTGCGCCAAAATCTGGCAAAGTCCGACAGTGCAAACCACCTAAGCAGTGTACCAGTGCCAACCGTTAACCGCTTTCGATTGAGCCGATCGAGTGGGCAAGTGTAGTGTGGATGCTGCTGACACCTCCGAGGCGTCCATGAACACCTAGAAACACCGAGTCAACTGCATCCGATTCGAAATTACGCCAACTTCTACCAATGACGTCTATTTAAGGTCTGGGGCAACGTACTGCTTGTTTGTATTGGAAGCAAAAATAATGTAAACATTGCTGAGCCGACGAGTGATGACGTAACACGATTGTACTTTCTATTGGCGGGCATAGGTTCAGATAAAAAAAATCGGTTCAAAAGTTTATTATAAATGCTGAATTTTGAAAACAATCGTGATACAAATGCCATTCATTGAGCAGAAGCATTTCCTCCCGATAACATGGATCATTTATAGTGAATTCAACTGAGGTAATTGATTTTTTTCCAAACAAACTTTCAAACGCTGAGACTTGACAATCGAGTAGCGATATAGAGCCAATTTTCCATCATCGGTAGACAATGAAGTTTTATAGCGCATATAATAAACAATCACGGAGCGAACGAATAAAAATAAATAGTATGACGTAGCACTTTGCGACCTTTTCTGTAGCGTTCGCAAGGAGTGCAGTGGCATGATTAGTGACATGAGTGAGTTTTGCTCATTTCACTAATATTGTTGTGGCTACTGGGCCAGACCTTATATATACGTCATTGAAATTACTCCCTCAACCACGCTGAGCCGAACAATCAAGACGGTGCTAACCCCCAGTAAAAGAAAGGTGCGCTATTTTCCCTTCCTTCCATTTTATTCCCATATCTAAATTATGGAACACAGTAGAATAAAACATCATTATGTTTTTCTTATTGTAAATTTTGAGTTATAGTTTTTTTTTTTATGATCGCACATTCCTTTCCACCATCTTCTATTGTGATTTGTTATCGATCGGTACAATTTAGGGAATTAAGTCCGATAAATATTCAAATTCACCCGGATAGACCCTGATAGCCACCTGGCACAACAGATTAAGATTAAGCACAACTGTGTTTCGTCCAGGGCTTGACCAGGCCCTAAAGGGTGTCCACGATGAAATTGCCACACTATGAAATTGCTCTAACTTTTAACCGTTGGGTAGAATTTAATGAAAACTTGGGTGGATTCAGTTCATAGTGCATTATTTACATCCTGCAAGTTTTAAAGTCCTGTGATCAAAACTCGCGGAAATGGAGTCGAAAGAACAGCTCGTGCGTGATAAAATCTTGCGCATTCATCACGAGAACAAGGATCTCTCGCATCGTTCCATCGCTAAAACGTTGGGAATCGCGAATTTCACGGTGTCGCGAGTGATTAAGCGGTTCGAGGAACGGTTGACCACCGATCGGAAGCCCAGAAGTGAAGGAAAAAGTATTCCGTACAACACCAAAAATCACAACCGCGTAGTTGGGGCCTTCAACCGAAATTCGAACGCCTCCGTTCAGGATGTGGCTAAGAAGCTGCACCTAAGCCGAAATTTTGTCCAGAAGGCCAAAACTAAGGCTAGGCTTCGAACGTTTAAGGAACAAAAGGCCCCTAATCGCGACGAGAAGCAGAACAAGTCCGCCAAAACCCGTGCCAGGAAGTTGTACCTCAACATGCTGACGAAAGTTGAATGCTGCATCATGGACGACGAAACATATGTGAAGGCCGACTTCAAACAGATCCCCGGCAACCTGTTTTTCACGGCCAAGGATAAGTTCAGCGTTCCGGAGCATGTCCGCACTCAGAAGATGTCCAAATTTGCGAAGAAATTCCTGGTTTGGCAAACCATCTGCACGTGCGGGAAGTGGAGTGCACCTTTCGTGACCAGGATACGATGAACGGACAGGTGTACATAAAGAGTGCCTCCAGAAGCGGCTGCTTCCTCTCCTGAAGGCCCACAACGTCCCAACAATCTTCTGGCCGGATTTGGCCTCATGCCACTACTCCAAGAACGTGCTGAAGTGGTATGCGGAGAATAAGGTCAATTTCGTGCCGAAAATGTTCAACCCTCCCAACACTCCGGAGCTCCGCCCCATCGAGAAGTACTGGGTGATTATGAAGCAGCACCTTCTTAAACGACCTAAGGTAGTGAAGACAGTCGAGGAACTGAAGAAAGTATGGGTTTACATGCAAAAAACGGTTGATTCACAGGTTGTGCAGAATCTTATGGCCGCGGTTAAGGCCAAGGTGCGGGCATTTGCGTATGGACTGTAAATAAAATACGAGTAAAATGGTAAAATGAAGTTAAATAGTTATTTCTCAATCCCTGAAAATTTGATGGCAATCGGATGAAAACTCGAATTTTGCGAATCAATTTTGTGTGTGGCAATTTCATCGTGGACACCCTTTACGTTGTGATTTTATACTTAGTTGAGAAACGACGATAAAGAACGAAAGAAAACCAGACTGCTTTGTCGATGATAATTTATTGCCACCGAGAGGCAGCGTGCCAGCTCGGTGGGTACAAGACAGTACGTTTATACTACTGGAACACCACTAAACTATATTTGGCAATGTGTCCCTTTTATAGGGGACAGAAGTACGGTTAGTTAGTGCCGTGCGCACCGCATCATTACAATGGTGAATAGATACGGCGCGCCGACAGTGTTGTTCCACGCTGCCCACTTTAGCTACAATAATAGCATCAGGCTATCATTGCATGCTAGCCGCTCGCAATGGGTGGAAACAATGCACGCTCCCGGGGGGACGCGTGTTTGGTGCTACTCAACAACAGCAAGCACGTCGTGTGCCGTTTGGGATCGAACAGTAAGTAAAAACACGGTATCTATACCAATTTACAATACTCACACATTCTCTTTTCTAAGAGAAAAGTAGTTTTGTGTTCTTCGTCTTGACATAAAATTAACTGTACTACTGATTTTGGTATCAAAAGAAAAAAACATGTACAAGAAATTGACGTTTCAAATTTCTTCCATTGCTAGTCGAGTTATTAGTTATTAGTCGAGACACTGAAGAAGTCTGCACATTGTAGACTTAATATGCGTATCTGTCAAGATAAGCAAAGGTTGTTGAAATTAAATGGAAAATACTAATTTTTGTTCTAATTTCTAGTAGAATCAGTTTTATTTTAATGTCAAGGCATATGTGTTTGCTATCAATTTTGATCTTTTAACCGTCGACCGACAGCAACTTGAGTAATCATTATCAGCAACTTAAGTAGCATACTACGATCATAACTAGTTGTAGTAACTTGGCTAGTAATATTTATGTTATCTCAACCAATTGGCACCAAGTGTGCTACTAGGGAACATCACAACATCATATTTAGTTTTCTATTTGATCTTAGACTCTACATGGGACTCTTTAAGTGATCCATAGGACTGAAGCATCGTCATTGTATACATTACTGTAAATTGTAGTGCAAAGTTTTTATTTGCGTTTAGATAAAGACCATTTGAGCGCAGCAGTTGCTGACAAGGTGAAAAAATAATTTGGGCAGCTGAGCTCGATGTCGTCCTCAAAGAAGTTTTTTGCCAGTTTCCAGTGTAAAGAACAGCGTTTGGATTTTTGGGCTAGAACTGATAGAACATTCCAAGAAAGAGCTTGGTGGAGCTCGTCTTAGCAGATGCATAAACCGAAAGTTGTGTATCTGTTTCATACATAATTTAAATTTCACACCAAAAATAGTCTACATCATTTTGTGCTCGAAAACCTCGAATGCTTTACAATTTTTTTTTTTCATATTTATACTTCTAGAAACACAAAAGATCAATTACTTATATGAAGCGATTTTTGTTCTTGTTTGCAAAACGCGAGACCAAAGCGAGTTACACAATCCGCAAGAGGCTCAATTTGCAGCTTCTATTCGTCATTTTTTCATGTTTCCACAAGTCGGAAGCATTTCAGATGGAACAATTTACTCAAAAACTCCAATAATATTTACTGATCCAAAATGCGGAAAAAATGCGGGAATTTTCAAATTAAGATTGTGTGCCCCCTGTATGTGAGAGACAACCAGGGCACCCGATTGAAGCTAACTGAATAAGGGGAGTGGAAAAACCAACTCCCTGTTGCTTACAGCTTGTGAATGAAGAGCGAACTCTTTTCTGCACTGATTGGCTCCAGTGGTATCTCGTGGATACTTATATGTAGATGATGTTGTCTATCGATCCATAGATCATGTTTCTGGCTCTTCTATTGCATCATGAGGACAATCAGTCGAACAAAGAGCAGAGCCCTTTGCTGTCGCAATAAGTGTCCATGCTTGAATTGGTGGTAGTACATATGACTCCAGGGAAGCCTATAGTTTTACAAGCTCCTTTAAAACATCAGATTTTTCAACTAAATTAAAATAGCAATATACTAAAGTTTTTTACACGTTTTTTTTTTGCATGGTAAGTTTTCGGTTATGACTCCAGAACGAAACAACTTATCGACCTTATTCGAATCACATCTTACGATTTGGGTTAAAAAACTCACATATATTTGTGTAAGTACTGAAGATTTTCGAAACTGTATTTTGACCAATGCATGGACATTGGTAACACATGCAAACAAATTTGAAGCATTTTAAAATGTTAATGCATGTGAATTTATCAACTCTATTTAGTTTTTTTACACGGTTTCATAGTAAACGTGGAACGCATCCTCCGTGAAAAAAACCATAGTGACACAATTTGAAGGGACTAATAATTCTCATCAATCAGCCAAAATGTCAACTAAGCATTAAAGATATCTGGGCAGTTTGTTAAACTAACCAACACTGCGACGGACTTTCTACATGTATTGCCGACTTCCCAAAACTTGTTAAACATTTAGAAGATTCATAAAAAAATCAAATATCTTTAAACCCTTAAGATTTGTGACATTCAACATATTAAATTCAGTGTCCAATAAATTTTATAAGTATCTCCGATTGGTTTATAAGAATCTCCGGTTTCCCTGAATATTTCAGAAATAGAACCTTCCAGAAGTAGAAAAAATTAAGATTTTTACAAACCATTTGATGTCGCAGAACTTCTTCGAACTTCCTCAAAACTCCCAAAATTCTTAACTTTGGAAAAGCATTTCTCAATGATTTCAATGTTTATTGAAAAGTTTCACGTATTTTCTAATCAATTATTCAGGTTTTTGAAATCTCACGGGCCAACCGAAAATTCCCTTACTTAACCAAACTCACGAAGTTTTTCAAAGTCATAGGAAGCTCGTTAGACTTTCTTGTAGTGTTTCTATGTTTTTTTAAATAGTAAAGGACTCGGAAAAATTATGTTGACCCCTCAAAGTTTTGGGAAATCATTTTGAATGTTCGTAAACTACTTTAATTTGACCTTAACCTTAAAGTACTATAGCTCTCCAGAAATTTTAATAATTAAAATCATGCTGAAATTTTGGAAAAAATTATTAAAAAAATCTCACCAAAGCACCATTGTGCACAGCTCTGTGTAGACTCCCACGCTGGCACGAGGACGATGGTCGGCCGCCCTCACCATGGAAAACAGACGCCGTTTTGAGCCTTCCCTGACATGGTTAACAGACGCTAAGGTTGGTGCAGGCCTGGAGCTTTTACCCTTATAGCGGGGTGACTCCCTTGGACAGGGCTGCTTTCGAATATCTGTGGGATTTTGGAAGAAACTCAACAGAGTCCAGCAACTGCTAAGCCCTCCTTCCCATATCCGGGTATGCTCATTTAATTCGTATTTAAGCTCCATATCTGGAGGCCATTCATGATCCGCAACCTATGACCCGCCGGGTGGTTTGCAACTCAGCTCCGCCAGTCTCCACCTACTGAACGGACTAGTTTAAAAACGTTCGTTTAACATCTGCTGGAAATTTCACGAAAGTTTAAAATTTATTCGTTTAACAACTTATTGGAACTTGAACTTTATGCAGTCGAGAAGATAGTCCTATCAAATCCCGATCAAATTCTTATCAAATCTCAGGATCCAGAGTAGCACTCTGGAAAGTCCATAAAATTTCTGAAAAATTCATCAAAAGTTTTAAGAATGTTGATGAATTTTTCAGAAATATTACGGATTTTCCAGAGTGCTACTAATATTCCAAAAGAGTTGAAACTATACATAACTTCACCAGGAAAGGATTCATAAAAATCAATACCTAAGTTCAACGATTCTTTCGCATTTCTTTCAAAACCTTAATTTGAATGCCTAATAGTTATTGGTTAATCTGATATAATTCTCCCTATGCCTCTATATAATTCGTTAACAATAGATACACATGCAATTTACTAAAACAGTAAATACCTAAAAATACCGATTTTATCCAACTCTTTTATTTTGATTAGTTGGAAAAAACTCTGGCATCGTTGGCGTGAAGGTTGCCTGATGACTTCGATATTCCTTCGAGTGATTGTCAGTGGAAATTTTCTAGTACAAGGGAATATCAGATCATGATTGTTCAAGGATTTTTGCCCACATATAGAGTTCCATTAGTAAGTAAGGCTTCAAAAGACTAATAATGGGTAATTATTATATTCAAACAAGGTGATAATTCCAGTTGATTGCCAATTCTCCTAGTTAAGAGTGATGTAGCGGTATTTTTAATTTCCCTGGACCAATAAGGACAATTCTAATTAATGTCATAATACTTTTGAAGGGCATTGTTTGAAGTATTTTTGCTCAATTGAGTGATCTGCATCCTTCTGCAAGAGGTATTTAAGGTGAAGCTGGATGAAGTCCTCTCTCCATATGAACTATAGGTTAGGTTAATTATCCCTTCACGACTAAAAGTCACAAAAAACAAAATAAACAATGCCTCAATTGCCAACCCATGGATGCTCCAGTGGAGAAAACTGTTCATGAAAATTTCACGTCTGAATTCCAAATAGCATTTGAGGTTTGTGTTCAGAAATTTTCGAAGTGATAGGGACTTGATACCGTATGTCTTTCAATCTGAAAACGGTTTTCCTCATTCAAAATCACCTCCCTACCAATTTCCAATAAATACAAAAAAATCCATTCAAAACCTGACAGCTCAAAAAACGTCCTGATTTCCACCAGCATTTGCCTATTTCACACTCAATTAAGATCTAACTGCTGTCGCATAATTGTGCGCAGTGATGTTTCTTCCAACCAACTGGGAGATTCGTTCCACTCTCTTACAAACCACATAATCACCTTAGCAAGCGGAAAAAGAAAAGAAAAAAAAGTTTCCCATTAATTTCCATGACCAGTTCGTTCGCTCAGCTCGGCAACGTAAGTTCCAGAAATCCGCAATTATTCGCTCGCTTGTACTTGTCCCTTCGTCTGGTGGCAACGAAAATCAAGCCCTGGAAGATTTGTTCTTTCGTTCTTCCCTTTTTGTTCAACTAAGGAAGGTTGCAAATTATTCGCTAGAACTTTTTTGCGGTCTCTTTAGCCGAGATTAGTCTCCCAACCTGCGGTGTGTTCAACGGGGAGGCAAAAGTTGCCCGGCAGAGTCTTGCCTGCAACCTTGAACGAACTTCTGCGAACTGCACTCCCAAGACAAAGAAACAATGATGGAAATGCACATGCCGAAGGAAGTTCTAATCGCGCTTTTATCATAAATTCGAATTCCAATCGTTGATTCAGTTGCTGTTGCTGTTGGTGGGGGATGTTAGACTGATGCAAATGTTGAAATTTTCGCTTCACAGTGCTTGAAATGATTCCAAATCGCATCTTTAAATTGATCGAAAAAGAAGTGAATTCAGTATAAACAAAAAATTGCGGTCTATATAATTTGGATTACCAAAAAACATCGTGATACATATAGGATTTCTTTATTTTGATAAACTTATAACGTGAAGGAGAATCTTAACTCATAGCTAATCAATATTGGTGGTTCAAAGTTCTTCTGATGATGTTCATAACGGTGCAGGAACATTTTTATCCTTCCCAGAAATCCTCTTCTGAACTTCGGGGAAGTATTCTACTGAACTCAGGGGAATTTTGTGCCTGAATTTCTGAAAAATTCCTGCTTGAAGAACTAGAAACTTTCCCGTATACTTATAGCAGTTTCTTACAGATTTTCTCAATAGTATCTACCTGAACTTTTGGGAACTTGAGAAATTCTCATTCTGAAATTCTGGAATGTTCGATTCTGAACTTCAGGAAACCTCTCCAGCACTTCTGTGCAGTTCCAACTAAACTTCCAGGAAGTTCCAACTGAGCTTTTGGAGCTTCTGGGAAGTCGTGAGCTTCCGAGGAGTTCTTTGCTACAGCATTTGAGATATTCATTCTTGAACTTACACGTTTTCCTCCACTTAATTTCTTCCCATAATTCTGAGAAGTTTTTTCCTGAGCATATTCTTTCTAAACTTTTGAGGAGTCCCATTCTGAACACCGAGGAAAATGGTGTTGAAATTTTGGGAAAGTCCTCTCCAGATTTTTAAGGAAAGATCACATTAATTTGTTAGAAGTTCCTGAGCTTCTAAAAAGTCCTCATCTAAACTTTTGGCAAAAAATGTTCCAGATCTATTGAGAAATTCTTTCTCAAATTACTAGGAAGTACACCTAATGCTTCTGTTTAGTGTCTTTCTGTTCATTAGAAACGTTTCTTCCTGAGCTTGGAAAAATCCTCCTTCTGAAATTTTGAAATGTTCTCTTCTGAGCTTCGGGAAAGTTGTGTAGCATTTATGGGAAGTTCTGACTAACCTTTTCGGAAGTTTCTTCCGGAACTTCTAGATCGTCCTTTCCTTCATAGAGGTTCTCTCTTTAAGTTCTATGACGTATCGTCGGGAGGTTTGTGGAAGTTTGTTTCTGGATTTTTGTGAAACTATAGGTAGTGCTCTCTCTGGTAAGATCCCGTCTGAAATTCGGAGAAGTATTCTCTAGAACTTCTGAGAAGTTTCTTCTTGAGTTTCTGGAGGGAACTTTTCTGAGAATTTCTAAATTTCCAAGAAGCCCTCTTCCCTAAACTTTTTTCCTGCAGTTTTGAGAAGTCCGCTCCTGATTGTTGGATGGGTTCTTTCCTGAATTTTCGGGAAGTATGAAGAAAGAAGGATATTATTTTTTTGGGATACTCCTGCTTGTCTTAGTAGTTCAAGTAGTAATGCTCCCTATAATTCTGAGAAGTTTTTGCCTGTCCTTCGGACAAGTTTTTTTTTAAGATGACCCTCTTCTGAACTTTTTAGGATGAGCCCTAAGTTCTGTGTGGTTTCTTTCTATACTTCTAGGAATTAAGAAATAATTTCATGAACCACTTTACTTGAAGGTAAATTTCCAAATCCCAAATACAGTTGTACTTAAATTATGTATTCCGAAGTCAAAAAATCAGATTTCAAAGATTGTTTTGAAAAGGTCATTACTATTACAATTGTTGTGAATCTGATTGGTTTTAAGAGCCAATGGTAGGATTACAAAAGTAATAGTATTCATACGAGAATATAAGTTTAAATTTTGTAATTTGGAGGAGTTGTTGGCCATATAAATGTATTTTCTATAGACTGCTTCATCGATTCGTCTCTTGAATTTCAGAGTGGCTCTTTCTGGACTCATGCAAAGGCCTTCGCTAAATTTCAGGAAAGTTTTCTCATGAACTTCTTGGCAGTCACTCCTGTTTTTCGGAAATTCACAACCCAACATTACCTTCCAGAAACATTTGGTAAGTTTTTCACTGAACTGAGTTATTTTCTAAACTTCTTTTTAGTTCCACCCTGAACTGTGAGGAAAATTTGTCCAAAACTTAAAAAAAGTTCTATCCAGATTTTTTTGGAAAATCTTCTTTAATTTGTAGGACTTCAGAGAAGTCTCTCTTCTGAACTTAAAATAAGTTGTTTATACTTGTGAACTTTGGGGATATTTGTTTCTGAATATATGAGGATTGTTTTTCCTTTCTGGTAAATTCTAGAGGGTTTGAGCTGTTTAGTGGAATACCTGTAAATAGAAATTAGAAGAAAAATTAGTATCTTCCATTTAATTCCAACTACCTCTGCTTATCTTTGACTTATCGACTGTCGAAGATAAGCAAAGGTAGGTGGAATTAAATGGAAGATACTAATTTTTCTTCTAATTTCTACTTTCTGGTAAGTTTTTTTTTTTTTTTTTTTATTTCGGGAAGTTTTTTGTGAGCATGTTCTTTCAAAATCTCTGATATGTCGCATTTGAACTCTGAGAAAAAATATTTTGAAACCTTGAGAAAGTCCTCTCCACAATCTCTTGGAAAATACCCTTAAGTTTTTTGGAAGTTTCTTTTTGAACTTCTGAAAAGTCCTCATCAGAAAATTGGAAAGATTTCTCTTTTAAATCGGAGATCTTTGTTTCTGAACTTCTAAAAAGTTCTTGCTCAAACTTCTAGAAAGTTTGGGGGTACTTTCTGCTTCGTGAAAGTTTCTATCTGTTCATGAACTTCCTGAACTTCAAGAAATCTTGATCCTGATATTTCTCTTCTTAACTGCGGGAAAGTTCTCTAGCACTTTTGGGAAGTTCCAACTTAACTTTTGGAAAGTTTTTTTCCGGAATTTCTGGGAAGACCTTTCCTGAGCTTCAGAGAAGTTCTCTCCTGTTTTTTTAAGACGAATCGTCCTGAGCTTTGTGGAAGTTTGTTCTTTAATTTTTGAGAAATTATTGGTAGTGCCCTCCCTGGTTAGTATCTTCCCGAACTTTGGGAAAACTTTTACCTGAACTTCTGGGAAGTTCTATCTTGAGCTTCTGGGAAAAAATCCAGAACCTCTGGAAAGTTCCAAACTTCTAAGAGGTCCTCTTTCCTTAACTGCTTCCAGAATCTCTGAGAAGTCCTCTCCTAATTTTCAAGGAAGTTCTCTTCTGAACTTCTGGAAAGTATAAATTTGCACTTTGGAGATGTTGGTCCTGATTTTTTCGGAATATTGCTGCTTGAACTACTTAGCAGTGCTCTCGATACTTCTGACAAGTTACTGCCTGACCTTTGGAGAAGTTTTATTTGCGATGAAGCCTCTTCCTGAACTTCTAGACAGTATTTTCATAAAATTCTAGGAAGTCTGCTTATGAACTTTCTAAGATGTGCAATAAATTTGGGGTATCTATACTTCTAGATATCAAAGACTAATTTTAAACCACTTAACCTGAGGGTAAATTTTCAAATCCTCAGAGCTAATGTTTAGTACATTTGATGCATGTTGAAGTACTTTAAAAAAAATCAGAGTTCTAAAATGTTGTTAGGATCAAATATTCAAACGAGAAAATGAAGTTTACTTTAAGTTATTTCGACCCAAGACGCATTGGTGGTCCTCATTAATAGAGCTCTTGGTCAGTTTCCCACCACTTTTAATGCTAAGCAAAAGCTTTGCTGGCTCCACGCTACAAAAGCCTCTGGCGATTTTCACCTTAATTTAAATTGATGAGCCAGTCGAACTTGTTATTTGTTTTGTTTTTAACTGGATGAGACTTTTGTTACTAGAAGTAAATTGTTTTTTCTATTTTGTTCTGTTCGCGAACTGTTATAACAAAATAGAGCTCTTACTAAAGGGTTGAGAGGTATAAAACGATCAAAAATGTAAGTTTTTACCAAAACCAGCTAAAATTTGAAAACGTGTGATTAGCAGCTACATTCAGAGCATCACATTGCTCGAGGATTTTTTTTTTTTTTTCATGCGAGGCTGAAAAGCTCAATAATAAAGATATCTAATCTAATCTATTTTTTCATCGTTCTTTCCGAAGAACCTCAAAACCGAACTCCAAATTTTGAACCAGTCTCATCTCACATGGCCGAGATGAACTCGGTCGGCTGAGTCAACGGGCATAAATCAGTTCACTCATACTTGTGACAATATCCTGTAAAGTTTCGGAAAAGTTTAACATCCCCCGCCGTGGTCGGAAGAGAGGCCAAGTGCAACTCACCCGAAAAGATTGCTCTTGGCAAGTGGGGTTGGGGTAAGGGTGGGACAAAAGTTTCTCCTTTGTGGTTATACGCTGTTCTAAGACAGTCTACGCATTTTTACAAGAAAGACCGGTTTGCGGTGTGAAACTCCAGTGAAGTTATGGCAGCGAGTGATGGAAAAGGAGAAAAGTTTCGCCCCAAGTTGATTGATGTAAAAACACGTGTTTCGTCGTTTGATGGAGTGATTAAGGTTGATTACACGAGACGATGGTTTTATGTTAAAGGTCACTTGTTGATACCGATGAGTCAGGGTTTTTATGTGTGAATTGCTTTATTCTTGCAGTCTCTATTGATTGAGCCAAGCTTATGTTTCCAGAGACATTTAAAATGAAACCATGGTGTTAACAGTCTTACGAAAATATGAGATGTTATGTTCGAGGCACTAATGTTTCAATGTTCTTTGAACGTAAATTTACCGTAGTACTTCGTTTTACTACGATGAGTTCAGGATGATGGCTTATTGAATCCGACGAAAATCATAATGCTCAAATCTGACTCAATTATCATCAATCATCGGTGAGCTACGATGAACTGAGCATGGCAGACCACAGCCTCGTGTAAATGGTCAGCCCAAAGTCTTGGTATCATCCGCTGTATACAGGAAGTGGTTCACGAGAAGACAACATAAGTCTCCCATCCCGAGTACAGAATGACGGTGGTTTACGAATTCGCGTATCTAGGACCATTTTATTGGTCCACCGTATATATCGGATTTACATAGATGACATAAAAGATGATGGATATGATTCTCCTGATATTTTGAATGCATAAATAGTGTGATTAACTCCTCTAAAAGTGAGATCAGAAATTTATTTTCTTCAATTATGTGATTAGAAGAGGACGTCAATGACAAAGTCTTAGAAAACGTATAACAAACAACTTTGTTAATTGAATGTTAATCATATGTTTCACTGTAGTTGAGAAACAGAGCATTTTTCTGAGCAATACCACGAGCATGTTTGACCACCCGAGTTTGCCACTTCGTTACGGCAGATCAGATGTTATTACACAGAAAATCAACAGACGATGCTTGGAACCTACATACATCTTCATTGATGTTGTTGAGGTCAATCACAAAGTGTAATCGTGACTAGAAATTAGAAGAAAAAATAGTACTTTCCATTTGATTGCAACTACGCGTATTTCGTCTACAATGTGCAGACTTCTTCAGTGTCTCGTACTAATAACTCGGCTTAAAGAAAAACTTCGCCATCTGCCGTATATTTACTATTTTCTAAATACAAAACGTTAATCTATCATTATTTTGTTTATACCTATCCTGAGTCAAAAACAAATGTACTTAATATCTACCTCGCTTATTTTTATCTATACCTAACCTAATTATTGTGTAGCAGCGGGTGCTCCGCTTCGATCGGTTTGATGTCGTTTGGGTAGTAAGTTGAAGAGCCATGTGTAACCGTTGCCTTGGTCTTTGTTTAGTAGATTTGTGTTCTGTTGTTTGTTTATTTCTAAGCTTTCTGCGACGTCTGATTTCCAGGGTGTAGATGTAGTCCGTAATATTGTGATGTCATTCGTCGTTATGTCGTAATTTTCCGTGAAGATGTGTTCTGCGACTAACCATTAACCCCATGTAAACTAACAGTATGGATGTTGTTGGGGCCTCTCATAAAAAGTGATGGTGGTTTTCCATTGAAAATACAAAAGTTAGTTTAGGCAAAATGTGATACTGATTTTTCATTCAGAAAAAAAGTCACTTTTTAACAACGCTGAACAGCCACTTTGGAATTAAAGCAACAGTGAGATCAAAGTTTTATTAAAGTTTTTTTTGAAAACCACTAGAAATCAATTGGGTTTTATTATGGCACCTAGAGTTCATTCATTTGGTAGGCTCAATTGAGTTAGCTTTACGGAGCTGATAATTCTTTGCTGTTTTAATATAATGACTAACCAAAAACTAGGGTTAGTAGGACTTGCGTCGTTTACTCTCGATTTACCCGAGGTTAAAATAGGTGACATTTTTTTGGGGATTGGTTGGACTGAGGAACTTGGAAATATCGTGTTCTGGCAGTGTCAGTATCCGCACAACGCCAGATTGCGTGATCGATGTAATCATGCCATTTGTGGAATGGACTGCCGAGGATTGTACTCGTCTTAAATCATTATTAGATGGATTCACTGATTGGTGTCGTCGGAATAAAGCAGGTGTCGTCGCTAGGAAGTAAAATATTATCAAGGCAGCGGTTGGCGAAATTATACTGAAACAAAAAACGTTCGGATCGTCCACGCAGAGGCAGGAAGCGCAAAACGGATACACGAATGGACGCCAAGATCATGCGTGAAGTCGAGAAAAACCTAAAAGTAACTGAGATCCAGGAAACCATTCAGCTATCAGTTTCTAGTCGAACTGTTCGTCGCCGTCTTGTAGCACAGGGACTGGTTAACAAAGTTGCCCGGAAGGTTCTGGAAAACGGTTCTCTGGACAGACGAACGAAAATTCGAGCTTTTTAATCGGAAGCGGTGGGTTCGTGTGTGGTGCAGATCGGGTGAGAAGCTTCAGGAGCACCATATCCGAGGAATGGTGAAGCATTGTTTACCCAGACAACCACAAATCGTATAATAATGTTCAAATACCATCGCATATTCCTATATTTTTAGTCAAAATCGCAATTAGTTGTGGCCTTTATCGTATTGTGTTTAAGTTAAATCGTAAAAATGCTAATTTTCGACTTCTATACGATGTGCCATTTATTCATCGTACTGCGTCACAAACTAAGCCGGATATACATCGCTAACCTTTCTAAATCGAATTTGTTATTTTATATTCAATCGCATATGATATCAAATAATTTTTTTTTAAAACAATGGAATTTGCACGTATATAGCCTCCACTTTTGCACGTATAAGCCATATTTTTGCATTCTATACGATTTGTTTACTAATACTTATGTTTGTATATCATAAAAATTACTTTCCATATACGTGCATTTTGTTTGTCTGGGTACAAATGTTACTTTCGACCTTTTGAATATTTTGTCTAGATTGTATTTTGTACGCGCTCGATAAAGTGAATTGTTTTGTACATAGTATAATAAGCCTAGCAAAGGAAAATAACAAGCTGATATCATATAAATTACAAGTTCTGTTATCCCAGTTATCGTTTTGATTTCACACAATATGTTATGAATGTTATAAGTATAATTTAAAAACTTTAAATACTTCCAGCATATTTGAACAAGAAACTTTGCTTCTAATCAAAATGTTTTTTTCAGTTATTACCATGAGAATTTGATTTAAAATTGATAACATAATTTGAAACTATATCAATAAATTTGCTTACAATACAAGATTTGATATCAAGTTGTTCGCAGTGATAACAAAATAAGTTATTATGATGATATTCAACAAGTATTTTGTTGATATTCATTCTGTTATTTTGGCTATTTAATCAGCCTCAATGATAACATATTCAGTTATCAAAAACTGATAACCTGGAAACAGAACTTGTTATCAATTTGGTATAATCCTTTGCTCGGGTACTGCCATAGCTGGAGCGAGCTTAGTTTCATCCGCTAATCACTCTTGCCATGCAGCAAACGCGATGAACTCCACCACAACCTCAACAACACCGCCTCAACAACCACCAACCACACGATCACTAGGTATTGATTCATTGAAAGTAGCTCGAAAGGAATCTCAGCTGCAATTGGACGCATTCGGACGCAATTGGAGCATTCTACGTCACACTTTTTGCACCCGATCAGACTGAAGCGGCTATTTAACACCATATCTGCGAGATTACAAATGTGGACACTTCCATGGTGAAACTAATTCCCATAGGTAATGATCAACGCGAGCTTTGTGTCGTTCAAAGCAATTGTGCCAACAAACGTGCAAAATACCGTTGAGGATAACTGGTACTGACCAGAGAGTACTGGCCACAAACCACGTGGTTAACATTAATCCTGTCATCGACGACTCCATATTTGATGTTCCAACCAATTCATAACGTACTGCCTGTCACCTTATGGAAGCCTCTGAGCCTCTCCTCCCAGTCGCGCTTGCTGGTTCCTGTCATCGTAGTCGTTCTAGACCTGGGATTGAGACTGGTAGAGGGAGCTTTCAACCTCCTCTCTCAGGCAAGTATGTGTTCGATAGCGTCAATTCTTCGCCTGAAATATATTCTTGTTTCAGCACAGCGCAGCTAAACTTGCCACCGACCTTGAACTGTGCACCATGCAACTCATCAGTATTGTTAGGTCAGATTTCACGATACACTAATCATAACACCAATGGACACCACAAACAGAAACCCGCTGGATCACGTCTAGCATCCTCTGAAATTTTAACCTGTTTGACTTCGCTGTCGACTACACTTCTGGGACGCAAAAATGTTTGTATTATGGAAGCCACGGAGCCACTCATCACAGTCGTGCCATTCCTGCCAGCGTTCAACAGTCGTCTCGGCCATGTGTGTGTTGCTGGTGAAGTGGTCTTCCAACCAACTACACTGGGCAAGTACGATTCACATTCGATCAGTTCCATCTCTGATCCGTTCTCCGCTCACAGCACTGCTCCAATCACTCCAATGATCACTCTCCGCACTGCAATCAGCAACTGGAACGCATTGACGAATGTACTCCGGAAGCTTTGCATCCCCCAGCCACAATCGAGGCTCTCCCGATATTGGCCAACAGTCATCCTGCTTCTGAGTGTGTTCAAGTGAACAGCAGACGTCGTATCTGCATTAACGCAGCCAAACTTAACGATTCTCGTTTCCTGTGCGTCTACTACCAACACGTCACGGGGTTGCGAACTAAAACGACCGATTTGAAGCTACGGGTATCCAACTGTGAGTATGCCGTAGTAGTTCTTATCGAAACTTGACTTCGGCCCGACATCTGTAACTCTTGTAACTGTCGTCGGATTACTCTATACTTCGTAGCGATTGCAGTGAATACTTATCGAGAGGTGGCGGTGTGATTGTCGCAGTCAAATGCGATCTACACTGTGCAGAAGTTTCCTTGACAGACTGTAATGAGCTTGAACAAGTTGCAGTGCGCGTGTAGTTTGCCAACCGATCGTTATACGTCTTTGGCATTTATCTACGTCTAAATTCTGGCCCAATGCTGTATGCCACCCACGCCGCTGCTGCTCAACATGTTTCAAAACGTCTTCCGACAACGATATCATTCTGCTGCTTGATGGTTATAATCTCCCTCGCCTGCAGTAGAGTTTTGATGATGACGTCAACAGATACCTGCCCACAAATGCATCCAGCGAGCAAGAAGTTGCTCTTACCGATTCCATCTCGGTTTGGGGTCTTGTTCAACTCAACTCCATACCCAACCGCAACAGCAAAGTTATCAGAAAACCCTGGTGGACTGCAGAGTTACGAAACTTTCGTAACCGGTTAAGGAAAGTACGTAAGCGGTTCTTCGCTACGAAATCTGACGAAAACAGGATTCTGCTTTATCTTGTGGAATCTTCCTATAATGAGCTTCTCAATTCCAGCCACCGAAGATACCTGGATAGCCTGCAATAGAACACTGAAAATTTATTTTCGGTAAGTAGCTTTCACGCGTTTCGTAAACATGAATTTTGTACATACAACAAATGTCCCGTATATTGTATGAAACATTCATAATGCTTTTTAACTGGTGAAATGCTATCATTACATCTTTTTGTATAATGCACGAAATGAATTTCATGAAGACCAGCCAATTGCTGTTTCTCTTTTATGCTGTACTCATGCATGATGGTGTTGCTGCTTGTATGGCCGGGAATAACTTATAGAGCTATAAGTTCATGCTCATTAATCGGGCTTTTTCTCATGAGTCAGCATGGCCTAGGGCGATCAACAACGGATTCAGAATCAGTACTTTCAAAAAATTCAGGTTCGTATCCCATGTTCGAAACATTAAAAAGGCGCTGGATAACTCTACGAGGTTGCTTCTTTTTGTCAATTACATTTCGAGTTGATAAAGTAGATCTGTCCGTCCTTCATGGAACCACCAGAGAGACTTTTCTTTTAAATTTGTGACCAAATATTCGTAGCTCTTTGTATTGTTTACATACAATGTACGAATGTTCTTTCTGTGTCAACAAAAGCTTCGTGCTTCTTCATAATAACCACAAATCAGCTTCGCTGCAGAAAACAACGAATGGATTTGTGAGTATTACGTTCAATTGTGTGATATAATCTAAAATTAACTTTCAGTGAACATTGAAAATAACCCTTCAATATTTTGGAAGTATGTGATGGCGCAAAAGTCAAATAGTCAGATCCCGAACACGGTCAGTTATGGTGGTACAACGGTCACTACATCTGGGGAAGCTGCGTATCTTTTCGCGAGCTTCTTTTAAAGTGTGTTTAGCTCAACATCGTCACTACTGCACCCAGGAAGCTTTCAGAATATTCCAACCCACAATGTTCGCCTGATGGCCCTACGCCTTTTCTTCTGAAGAACTATGCTAGGTCTATTGTCGGACCACTGACCCTGCTTTTCAATGCTTTTCTATGTGAAAAAAACGTCTCCTGGATTATAGAAAACTACCAAACTGATTCCAACCCGCAAATCTGGGAGCTCACGAAGCGTTGACAATTATCGTGGAATCTTGATTTTGTGTTGCTTGGGTAAACACCTTGAATCCATGGTTCACAAAGTAATACTGTCTGCTTCAAAACCAATTATTTCGGAGTATCAACATGGATTTATTCCACATCGCTCTACAACGTCCAATTTGTTGTGTTATTCCAATGTACTGTTTCGGGAGATCAAGCAGCGGAATCAGATGGACTCCATATACTTCGATTTTTCGAAAGCGTTCGATACCGTACCTCACCAATATGCCGTGGAGATGCGTCATTACATGGGTTTTCCAGATTGGATAGCCGATTGGACATTGTCATACCTGACTGGCAGGGAGGCTTCCGTTTAGGTGAACTACTCTCGATCCTTCCGGTGTTCCGCAAGGTAGTGTGCTAGGACCTTTGATTTTCGTTCTGCACATCAATGATTTATACCATCGATTCTCATCTGCTAAACTGCTGTACGCCGATGACCTGAACATTTTCAGAAGAAATGGAATGAGCGTAAACATATGAAGTGTAAAATGATATTTTTTGCCGGTGCTTATCTCCCATTGGACACGAATACACCATTACTGGAACAACACTGGAGCAAGTTCAGTATATTCGAGATTAAGTTACTGCTTTAGCTGTTCTTGGTTTTATCCGTCGGAATGAGTTAGAATTTTCAGACGTACATACACTAAAGGCACTGTTCTGTACTCTAGTGCGTAGTGTTTTGGAATACGCTGCCCCTGTCTGGGCTCCTTACCACACCTCACAAGTCATTGGTATCGAACGCGTGCAGAAGCTGTTCATCCGGTTTGCTCTCCGTCACCTCCATGGAATCACCCTGCTAATCTGCCAGACTATCCAGCGCGTTGTCAACTGATTGACCTTGAGCTACTCTCGTCTAGACGTTTGAAGCTGCAAAGGTTATTGATTTTCGATATTATAAAACACATTATCGATTCCTCGGATCTTCTATCGTGGGTGCAATTCAACGTACCTAGGCGACGGCTGAGAAATGCTGCTCTGATTGCCATTATAATAACACAATAACCCACTCAGTTCTTGTATTAGAAATTTTAATAGTGTAAGTGATTTATTTGATTTTAATCTGTCTAAGCATTGTTTTTAATCCAGAATTAAGACTGTAGGCTAATATTAAGACTATACGATTGAATCAAAGACGAATAAACAAATACAAATACAAATTATTAATACCAAACGGTCCTTTTTATGGTCACCAAATGCTATCTAAAGAGTCAACAAGTGCATATGTATTTCCCAATGCTGGTCTATCGTTCGATTAGCATTATTTCGACCTAGACGTCTATCGGCAATAATAGACTTTGAATTCTTAAACAAACCACAACCATCTACAACGCAAAGAGGATAATGATTTCCAGGTGGTTGATCAAATCAACAGAATATGCTTTTATGGCAAACAGTTTCTGCAGCAAGGTTCGGAAAAAAAAAAGTATAGCACCACATCTACCGGGGGGAGGGGGTTCGGCCCCCCTTGCTACTATAAGAAATGTTTTTATGCAAAAAGTTGCCTTCCAACTTTTATTAAGATGTCACTGAATTTCAGCTTAACTTGTGGTTTTTTTTGATGAATTTTTTGGATCAGTCTTATTTTAAAAATAAAAAATAAATGCAGGTCCAATATTTTTGAACAAGGACCAATACTACCAATTATTACGTAATTCTGATGCATCGTATATCTTTTTTTCTATGGAATTGCTGTTTATGGAGTGATGTTATTCTGTTTACATCGCTCACCAATTGAAGCATTTCTTGCACTTCCAAACTCATCTCACACCGAAGAAACAAATTGAATATAAACGAGTCAATTGCATCGGTAGCAATGATGGGATAACATTTTTATAGAAAGCAATAACTTGCCCATATTACGAATGCCATTGTACTGTAACGCTTCCATTAGCCGCTGCTCAGGAAAACTGAGCGCATTTTCGTTCTATAAAAACATGTCGAGAGAATATCTGCTTCTTGTCTCCTATACAATCCGAACCGAATCACAGGAGCTAGAAAAACCATCCCCGCATTCCACCCCACCCCAGCCCACCTTGCACTTACCTGCGTGTGAGAGTAGAACATGGAAAAATTGCTGACGATGACGGGAACGGGCAGTGCGATAGTCAGCACACCGGCCAGGGCACACAGCGCTCCGACGAACATGCCGACGTAGGTTTTCGGCGCCATATCCCCGTATCCGACGGTGGTCATCGTGACAATAGCCCACCACAGCCCAAGTGGTATACTCTTGAATTGGTTGTCCGGATTATCCTGTTCACAAAGAAGAAGGAAAACATCATGATAAGACCTTCGGTCAACGTGTCAATTTTGACTGATTGCAGGCAATATATAATATGTGGCAGAAAGTGTATCAATACTGAAGAGAGGGTGTGTGCAAAAGATAAATGGTCGGACACTCCATCCTCGAAGGGAACGCAATCAACAGTGCAGAACAGCTTTAGTTGATGAACCCTCCGGCGAAAAACTTTACACACGTTACACGCTATGTAATGATTGATGTTCAGTAGAGTGCTTCCAAGGTAAAATTATCGAAGCACAAAGGATGTAATCAATCATAACAAACAACGGGAAGGTATTTCAGCTGGAAGCAACATTGCGCTTGACGAGAATTTAATTGATTCGGCACGTGTGAAAGGTAAGCATTAGTCCTCATCTGTCCTGAATTCACTGCGGGGCTGTCTTACCGAGGCAGGTTCCACACCAACCGAACCGAATCGAATCTCCGTCTAATTATCATCAGGCACAACATTTCCCGAGAAGCCTGTTTCACCTTCCCCGTTCCTCGTTTCCATTACCGTTATCGTGATTGAATTCAAAGCCCACTAAAGCGGAAGCAAAAATTAATATTAATCCTTCCTTTCAGCGGAAAATCGGAAAATGTTCCGCTCAGGAAAGGAACGGATAACGTTGAATGCGGAAGAGGCGATATTGGAAACGACAAAGCTTATCAAATTGAGAACCCGTTTTTCTTGGGAATTACCAGGAGTTTTATTCTCCCGATGGTTATCTAACAAACAACAATTTGTGTTCACCTCGCGCAGAGACGAGACTAAATAAACATGACAGTTTAGAGGGTGGAGGTTCTAATGGAAAACGGCGTCTTATCTTAATGAAAGTTTACACTAATTTGCCCGAATAATCGTAGTTCTAGGTGATGAGGTTTGAAACTAAGCAGTTTTAGTTACCAGAGAGATTTTATTAATTTAAGAGTCAAGAACCCAAACCGTCAAGCTGAAAAACTGAATATACGAACAAAGAAAAACCAGATGTAACCAGCAATTCACAGAATCATTTTCCACACCAACAATCAGAAAAGCTGAAATTCATTTCACAGAAAAGTCTGCAATATTCTCGCTGCGTTCCTATTCCGAAGAAAACGCCAGACAATCTAAAAGAAACAATGAAGCAAACCGGCCGATTGGCTGTCCGTCCCACTTGACCAACGCCAGAAAAAAAAATGATGGCATCATTACGAGTTCACTTAACCGAAAGAAAACTTGAAGCTTCTGGGACCTGCCGTTTTGAGTAGGAAAAATGACTGAAAAAATAATGACGGAACATGGTTTTAAGCTTTAATTTTGACCGTCTCCAGTCGAATTGATGAAGAACAGGTATCGATTTTTGCTGGTCGTTGTTTGATATCATGTTAAATTTATGGCAGCAGACGGAACTCACTCACCTGCAACTTTTCCGCATAGTACACTAAGCTGGCGAACACGACGATGCCGAGAACGAGAAAAAACACCAACAGCGTCAGCTCCCGGGCCGATGCCTTGAAGGTGTGAATCAAAATCCGCAGCCCGGGCGAATGTCTCGTCAGCTTGAACAGCCGCAGTATTCGCACGATGGAGAAGGCTTCCAGCAGGCCCGTCTGTTCGCCCATCCTTTGGCACACGTCGGTGTAGAAGCTAAGCGTAGCGGCCAGATCGATAATGTTCACCGGAGATCTGATAAATACGAAAATATTGGGAGCGACCTGAAATGATCGGAAGAGAAAACAAAACTTGTAAGTGCTATAAATCTCCTCCCATAACCGATACTTTATCAAACACAATTTCAACCACATCCTTGCACTGCCTCCGTTGAATTATTATATCCATATTAGCTTAATGAATTTACTGCTAATGAAAATGCCCGACGACTGTCTCCTTGGATCGTGGGTGCAATGTTTGCATTTTCAATCTGCGCTGCCGACGCATCATCACACACACACACAAGTCCACCCACTCGGGATGAGGATGAGGACGAGAGTGTGTGTGAACCTCTGTTTGATGGGTTTAATTAAGCGTCATAAAGTTCACCACCGACGACGGGATGCGAGATGTGCTGTTCATGTTTCCCACACGTAGCTCCAGCTTCCCCTTTCGGCTATTAGTGTACCCATTGCCCGCAGGAAGGCGGCGCTTTAGGACTGGAAAAGTCACAACCTCTACATTTGATTCATTATCCCTCATTACGGGTGGTAATGCACATAGTGTAAGCAAGTAGTGGATTTATTAGGATATTAAAGGGATAGTAATGAACTTGACGTTGACCACGTCTGGTGTGAGAGTGTAAAATAAAAATCTAAACTTAGTGGATGGAACGAAATATTATAGGATGTTGAGCATTAATAGTCATAATATGGTAGACTTTCAAGAATTTAACTTCAATCCAGCGGAAATAAGAGTTATAGACCTTTTAAAGCAGAAAATTGATTAAATTAGACAAAATTGGGAGGTATGTAGATCGTCCATATTTTTGGGTTATATCCCGTCCTCACTTGTCTTGATATAAACCTTCATAGTTTTCATTGGCAATAATAAGTCTGAAAAATGATATGAAGATACTCTGTATCACATAATATAGATTCTTACGGATGTTCAATAAAAAATTAGAATGGTTTCAATACCTTTCTGTAATTAGAGTAAAGAGCGTATATTTTTCTCTCTCCAAGAGCATTACTCTCTGGACTCCCTTAAAATCGGTGGCATGTTTCATTTCGCTCGGGTGCTGTCAGTTCAATCGAAGATGGCGTCGAAAAAGCAAGCACTCTGTGAGCGTGTTGTATGGTTTTACGAAACGTATAGTCATCGTGGAAAAATGTTTACCATAGACCACTTTCCAGACGAAAACGTGCCCGTGAGTACAGTTTACCAAATCCTGGCATCGCTGAGCGTGGAGCGGAAGGCCTGTAGGCGAAGATAATGACGAAAAAGAAGAAGGATGCGTTGAAAAAGCTGTTCGACAACAACGCCGGAACGAGTTTGCGTGACGCCAGCGGAAACTATATCTTGATTCACCGAACCCTCAAGATGGAGGACATCATCTGTTGGAGGAAGACTCGGTCCCCCGAGTACATGGACGAGCAGGTAGCGACCTTGAAATCGCAGTGCCGGTGGATGACGAAGAACTATCGTGGGACGTCGTTCGTGCTGGACGACGAAAGTTACTTTCCGCTCTCGAAGACCCACATCCCAGAAAATGACAGCTACTATTCTAATGACAAGTCGGCCACACACCCCGAAGTTATGCTGTGCATCGCCATATCAGACAGAGAGATTTCAAAGCCGTGGTTCACGCCGAGCGGTCTGGCCATCAATCAACAAGTGTACTAGGAGGAGTGCCTTGAGAAAATTCTTCTGCCGTTCTTAAAGGAGCATCATGCGGATAGAAAGTTCGTCTTCTGCCCGGACAAGGCGTCTTCCCATTACGCCAAGAAGGCGCTGGAGTATCTTGAGCAGAAAAAGATACAGTACGTGCCGAAAGAAAGGAACCCAACCAACTTGCCCCAGTGCCGTCCAATTGAGGATTTTTTCGGCTCCCTCAGTGCCCCAGTGTACAAAAATAATTGGTGGACCAAAGATACGAAGCAGTTAACCACCAGGATCCGGAATTGTATCCGGAAGATGGACGTCAGTGCCGTCCAGCGCTTTTGTGAGAGCATCGCGACTAAGTTGCGTCGTACCGCTGACCAAGGCTCCTTCTCCAATAATCATTGACGTTGTTTTGAAGAATAAACAACGTCAATGAATATAAGAACTGAATTTGTTGAAAAAAAATTGTTTATTACTAGATGGCTGAAAAAAAAAACTTTTTTTTATTGAACACCCTCTAAATATGATAGGATTTTGAGCATGAATAGTCATGATTTTCGCAATAAATCTCAAATACTTTTTCAAATGGAAGTATGTTACATTTGGACGAAAATGAGAAAATAAACATTAAATTTTTTGGGTTTATCTTTATTTCTATTTGAAAACGGGACACGTTTATCCCAATTGATTTCCAGTGATCGGCTCATTGGTTAAAGCTATTACATCACCAAAGATCGAGCGCTTTTCATAAGAAATAACCTCAAAAAGCACATGTTTCACCCAAACCGTTTTTTTTTTTATAATCCTAAGGACAATATAATGTTCTAAAAAGTTATCTGCAATATCAAAATACAAAACTTTCCGTAACATACTATACCACAAATACAAATTGGGCACTTTTTAAGGAAGAGGAGCTTTATCTCTATCTATAAAGACTGTATTCGATGAAATTTGGACACACAAAATAGGTCACCGACAATTTTCCTTGAGCCCGATTCTTTTCAAACTTTCTGGAAACAAAGTAAGTAAACTTTCTGGAAACTAAATGGTTAAGTTTTGACATCATTGGTTTATTGAACCTCTTCTCCCAACCCAAATTCCCGCACCTTTGTGTTGACCCCTTTCATCAAATTTTGGGCAATGATAGACCGACTTGCTTACTTACTTTTAACCACACTTTCTTTAGTTCAAGTTCATTTTCTCTCAGTTTTGGAGTTTTAACGAGCTATGCCTTCATGATTGCCCAAAATTTTTCAATTTTCGGAGTGTTTGGAGGGTTGACGTCTTTTGGTACAAAAACTACATTATTATCTTTGTACCAGTACCAGCCGGGCCGGGCATAGTGGTAAGATGCCAAATCCGGCCAAAACAGTGTCGGGCCATCGTGAGATCTCAAGAAGGGCAGAAGTCGTTTTTGGAGGCATTCGTCCTTGTAGATTTGTCCGTTGGCGGTCCCAGAGGTGATGAAGGGCTGACTCATTTTGCCACATCCGCAGATCGCTTGCCAGACAAGGAATTTTTTGGCGAATTTCGACAGTTTCTTCTTCCGTATACTCTCCGGAACGGCCAACTTAGAGGTGGCGTCGTAGTGTTCCTGTCCTGGCATTTGTTTGGTGTCGGCTTTAATGTAGGTCTCATCGTCCATCACAATGCAGAACGGTTTTGTGAGCCACTCCCTGTACAGTTTTCTTGCACGAGTTTTGGCCACCGAGTTCGGTGCCTTCTGGACCTTGTACACATGTAATCCAGACCGTTTCATTGTTTTCTGCACAAAACAAAATGAAACTTTCGCATTTTTCGCAATATCCCTGATCGAAATGTTGGGATAACGCTTAAATTGGTTCAATACCATCCTGGCCTTCTCCGGATTTGATGTGCCACGTTTTTTGCCACTACCATTTTTCCGCTTGGTTGTCTTACGGTCCTTGAACGTTTTGATCACATGAGATACGGTTGAATGTGCGATTCCGAGCTGTTTTCCGTTCCATCGATGAGAAGCGTTTGGGTTTTCGAAGTGAGTGCCCAAAATTTGTTGGTGCACTATTTCTTCATTCGAAGCCATCACTGAAATCACTCGACCGATTTTCACGAAACTCATTACACAATTGACACAACACAATGAAATACATTCAGTTAAAATTTCAATAATTTTTACCCACACGCTAAAAAGTTACGAACAATTGCGTGTTTCCAAATTTCATCGAATACAGTCTTTATTCAATATGAAGGAATTGAATTCAACTCACTAATGAAAACGCGACGCGACATTAGACATAGCCCTTATGGTTCTTACAAACGACGTTTGTTTGTAAGAACCATAAGTGTTGTGTTCAGTCTAGCGTCGCGTTTTCATTACTGCAGTTTTTACGTTGGCGCTAAATCAAAATAATGAGTTGAATTCAACCTCCGATAAATTAGCAGACAAAGTGTTTGTTTACAAAAGCGTTTGCTTACAAAAGCGCCCTAATCAAATGTGCTAAATTGTGTTTTGTTTTGATTAAATCCTAGGACAGGACCTGCCAGCTCAGAGAGAGATGACCTCTTATAAATTTATGATTGCTATGATACGGGGTTCGCTCCAGTGTTGCCAGATATGTTTACACAGTAATCCAATAGAAAATAAGGTAATTAAAAACATTTATTTTGTCGTTCGGGAAATGAACCTGCATCAAACTAAACGTTAATTGATAAGGTTTTATTGAATTTCATTGATGCTTACGCTGCAAATTCTGCAGTGGGGAGAAATCTTGAGCAAGAGAATGTCTTCCTCACGTCGTTCCCAATGCATGCCTTCACCCACTTTTGGCGAACGATTGGATCTCTCGGGAACCGATGAAAATGGAGACCCGGATGTGACACGTCACTGCGACCACAACTTATAGCTTTGCACTTCATTTCGAACTGATTTAAAATAAACCACTGCAAAAGTGAACTTTTGTTCTAGTTGTCACAAACGAAAAAAGTGAAAAAGCAGTGACTACTAGCAACACCGCCAAATCATCAACAAACTGCCTGCTTGTAATATAATTCGACGGAGGCGGTAGAGGTGGTTGTCAAAGCGACCAATAAAAAACGGTCTTTTTTGACAGGTTAATGGTCTTGTTTTTGCACTGACAGCTGGCAGGTCCTGTCCTAGATTAAATCCAAAGGAGAAGTGACATTTGAGATTGAAATATATTGCCCAGCTCTATTGCAGCTGGGTTGCCAACCAGTGCTTTTTAGAATTATATCAAGCAAATGAGATGATATGAGCTATATCAAGTACTATTCTTAATATGGATTGGCAGATCAAATGTATGGGATATCACGTAATATACACAGACAAAAAGAAACATTGAATTTTCTGCGTAATCTAATGCACATAGAGGGAATGCTAGATTTGCCAGAATATAATGGGATATTTAATGTAAATTTAAGCCAGATAACGCCTGAATCGAGCCTGTTGTATGAAAGATTGCATATATTGTTGTAGTTCCAGTTAGTTTATCCGTCCACGACCGTCTGCTGAGAAGTAATGCTCAAAACAAATGTCGATAGTTTTACTATATTTTATGATTCAAAAAGTAGAAAAACATAGCGTTGTCATGGTAGCCACACCTTTAAACTCGATGTTTCTAGCTGAATTTTGCATTTTGTTTGTGTCAATATTCAATTTTATTTCATGTTTCTTTAATTGAATCGATTTTTATTTCAATATCAATATTTTAATGCTGTTTTCAATTTTAACCGCTTTTTTTGCTAGCAGCTGCTCATCATCGCCAAACAATGGTATCTATGTAATTTTCTGCGTTATTTTATGCACATATATGGAATGTCACACTTGGCTTAAGCTCATGGGATATTTGGTGTAAATTTAGGCCAGTTTTCGACTGAATCAGGTCTGTTGTATGAAACATTTCAAACAATTTCTTTGTTTACGCTTGCTTTGGCTAACAATTGAATGAAAGGTTGATAATTTTTGATCATTTTTTGTCGACCGTACAGGTCTTGATCGTACTGCTGGGCTGCAAAATGGTGAGTCTCAAAGGAGCGTGCGTCCCCGCAACATAGTTCTGGTTTCACAAGTTCCTACTTCATGCTTTCACGGGTCAAAAGATGACAAATACCGCCAGCTAAAAGTTGCGTACTTAGCTGGAAGTGCAGCCTGGGCACTGTTGTTCTTCTGACTTCAGCTAGATTGAGGAGGTGCGGCTTAAACAGTGTCTGTTTTGGCATCCAATGGTTGAGTTAAAAACGCTGTATCGCGTCAACTATATCTAAGGAGGCAGTCCCACCAAAGCGATGTAGGAAGCATGCTGAAATCTTATCCTACCATGAACCATAGAAGTATTCTTTATACGGTATATAATTTCAGACCATCAATGGAGTTCCCAAGTATTGTATAGTAATCTTAAAATATTTTTATCCTTCGTGACACTGATAATGCAGGTCTGTCTACAATTGCAGCAAGACCTCAATCAGCAGACCTGCAGACAGTTCAGATAAATAACTTTTTTTATTATTTTGTATTGTTACACCCCTTCGCAATATATGTTGTGCTATTTCAGCTTCACATTTATGCTATTTTAGCCCGCCTAACCCATGTTTTGTGGAGATAGACTGATTTTTAACGTTTGTTTTTAGAAGGAGATCATATGATGGATTCTAATATTTTTTTTTCTTTCTTTATCCAAACAAATTTAATGATTTAAAAACTAAAATTGTTTGTGATCCTTCATTTTCTATTGCACAGATATATAGAACTATTCATGGGCCTAGTAGGAATAAAGAGATGTCGGAGCATTAAAATTTCCTTCCTTTTTTTTTCTTTCTTTTTTATGTGTGGATTTGTTAATTTTCCCTTTTTGGGCAGTAATCATAATCATATGATATTTTTTTCGGCTTATTGTTTACTTAAATCTTCTTTGCCTTTCTGGCAAAGGCTGCCCGGTGTAAACTTTCATTTTATCGGGATTAATTGGCATATTTTTACCTCTTCAAACTTAAGTTTTATTCCTAGGTTTGTGTGAAATGATATAAAAATAAATAAAAGCTAAAAATAATTTAAAGTCCAATCTGATTATCCGTAAATGTAACCCGCTTGAGAATTAGTCATTGTATCGCCGTTGATAACTTCATTATCGATCATTCAAAAAATCATATCAACTTTAAAAAAACAAATCAACCGTGACGAATTTTATAGAAGTGTTCGAAAAACGTCTGACGCCTGCCAGGAAGCCAGGATTAGGAGGAAATCAAAACAAGGAAGCCACGGCGACCGGAAGAATAGTGGCCAGCATTTTCAAACATTTTTAAGTTGTACACGAGTTTGTTGAACAAGTTTAATTGTGCCGTAATAGACGATGAACATACGTCAAGGCTGATTTCAAGCAGCTCCCAGGTCAAGAATTTTATACGGTTACCGGAAAAGAAAAGTTCAAGTTAAATTAAAGCAAAAAAAATATCAAAGTTCCCGAAAAATTACCTGGTTTGGTAGGCGATTTGCACCTGTGGGATAAAAAGCGAATGTTTCGTGACAACTGGCACTGCTAACCAAGATATTTATGTAAAGAAATGCTTGCAAAAACGCGGATTGCCTCTTGTTAAGATACATATAGTTGTTATTCCGTGCTGTTTTGGTCAGACCTCGCTTCTTGCTACTACACAAAAATGGCTCAGGAATGGTATACCATAAATAGTACCAATCAATCAGAAAAACCCTCCAAACTCGCCGAAACTGCGCTCAATTGAAAAATATTGGGCAATAGAGAAAGAGAAACGTAAAGAGAAACCTCCAGAGAACTAAAAATTTAGTTGAAAGTGAAAAACAGTGAAAGGCAAATTGGCGTTCAGCATCAAAAAAGGTGAATATAACAGCGCTACTAAACTTATTGGAAGGTGTGAAACGTAAAGCCCGATGGTTCACATTTTGGAAATCAGAAGCCTTATCAAATAATTTTCCTGTGTTTTGTGACGATTAACTCAAAAAAAAGATTGATCATTTATACAATAAACTAACCAGTGTGAACTTAAATACTTAAGACCAATTTTTGACCGTTCCACCCTTTAGTCTAGGTTAGTTTGAAGAACCGCAATATTCGCGGTTTATTTGAGCTGCAGCTACTGTTAGTGATGAACCATAGCGGAGAGAGTGAAACACTTTTTAAACTTTGTTACCAATTTGTTATAAGAATAAAAAAGTCAAAAGAATCAAAGCTTCGCTAACCGACTTCGGATATTTTTTTCAGCCTTGGTAAGATTCAATCAGCTCCGATCTGGCCTTCTGATGCCTGCCACTCACTAACATGAACTGGTCGATATCTTGGTGGCCTACCGCAAATACAAAGAAAGCTGAAACACACGCATCACTTGCAATCACAAATCTGTTTGCCGACTCGGATTTCAAATCTCACTGTCGGATAGGAGAACCTTTGGAGCTATGATTTCAATCGCAGTTGAGTAAAAATTTGTTTAAAAGATACGTATTCAACTCACCGCTTCGGCCTTCAATTTCAGATCAACTCATAGTACAGTTCAGTAAAGGTACATGTCAAGCAAGAATACAATCCGGTCCTGCTCGTCAACAACGGGACGAAAATAGCCAAACACGATGGCGGTGAATGGTGCTTCGTAGAAAAAACAAAATCCTCAACCCTTGTCAGCTTTCAATAGCAGAAGCTCGGTCAACAAGTTTCCACAATAAATCAAATCCTCCGCTGAATCGATGCTCGCTCAAGGGCTGCCCAAGTACCATTGGGAATTGTAAAATGTAATGGATATGACGCATATTATGACTGCAGCTCTGAAAAAGTGAATATTAATTCAAATCGACAATGTTACATTGCTAATGGCAAGATTTGTCCTGTCTGATGCAGTCCAGAGTTTAGTGTCTAATGCTCACGTAGCTCGAGATGACATATTATCGTTCTTCTGGATGCGGAAAACAGAAATAAAAAATCCGTATGGAAACGAGTTCTCCTTGAGCAAACTACCGGCCAGGATGAGTGAGTATGCTTCTGTCCGTACAAAACGACCTATTCGTATAATCCTGGCGCTGGCAGGCTGCCATGGTGTCTATCCTGACTGGACTCTCCAGAGGATTAATGTGCCGAGCGTGCCTCTCGGCAGAGTGTTTTAAAGTTATTATACCGAAGGACGATTGCTGTGTTTGTGTGTATGCGTCGTGTTGGGTTGCGTTGCTGGCCGGTTGTGTGCCCCGAATCCATACCTCTACCGGTTGACTTTAAGCTCCATTTGGTGCTGTTTCTGCTGTTGTGAAAAGTGTACCTACTAGTGTACTTACATCGGCAGCAACACATACAGCAGTTATTCTTATCACGCGGTGACTGGTACCATCGTCGGCTTAGTTGAGAATTGAGAGCTTTCAAACTAGCCTATGGAAATTCCCGTACATTCCTCCGCCATTGAGTGTGAGGTTCAGGCCCGAGCAGACCCGGTGACAACGAATAAAAGTCCTGCAGGGATCGTTTTATCATTTCGATTTTAATCTCCATAAGCGCACCAACGCAATGCAACAAACACCACGTTCGGTTGGAGCCTGTGTAAGACTTCGGGATGATAAAACTGCTCACAAACAGGCAAGTGTGTGAAAGCAAAGGTCGTAAACGAACCCAAGGAAGAACCACGGTGGAAAAAGGTGTTCGTAAACGATTTATGATTATTTTATGCTCTATTCCGGACTGGAAACGACTCAGCCGAGAGGTGCCTGTTGGTAGAGCGTGGGACTTTCTTCATCTAGTTTGTTGATGAAGAATGTTGATGTCGTTCTCGGTTATTGAATTATTGAATAAATCGAGGAGCTGGGAAAAAGATGGTTGAACCAAATGGCTTCGTTTGTGATTTATCCACTGATATGAATAGTTTATGCGATGAAAACCATTTCCTTGGCGGAGCTTTGCGCAGCAACTAAACGAATATGAGAGTGAAAACTATACTCAATCGATCATCGGTAGGTCGGTACCAATTGAGAAGTGTTTCACATTATTATTAAATCATTTTTATGATAAGGGGCTCTGAAATAATGCGATGTTGGATTCCTTATCCTTTCCTTTTTGGTTGTGTTGTTGTAGATCGGATACATCAATTTATACTTTTTTATACCATTTTACAGACATCCAAACCCTTTCGTGATATCCAGAAACTATCAAACAAATTGCTTAGGGCTGAAACACTAACGAAGTAAATTACGTAACGCTGCTTGAAAATAGATCATTTTGTGTTTGTGTGTTTGTGTATCTGTGGTTTTTATTAGGTTTAAGTGTTAGATTCCCAAAATACATTTGAAATTTTTTTAAAGTTTGTCTGATTTTTTCTTCAAATCTAATGCTCCACCGAAATAATTCTACTACAACATTGATACCATGGTACAATTAAGAGTTTCATATGCTAATAAGACTTGAATTTGTATTTGCCATTAAGCTCAATTTTAGACAACCCATATTTCTTTAAGAAAGTGAATATTTCATCCCGCATTGAAATAAAAAAATAGAGGTCGGCGATGCGCTCATGAACTGAGCTTAAGCACTAGTTCTCCAAGACGAATAACTCACTCAACGCTCTTTTGAATAGAGCGGTAGCTCACCCGCTCACCTTACAGAAAAACTAATATGTGAGCGGAAGCGTGGACGGGAGCTATTTCTGTTTACAATATGACAAGCGAGCGAGAGCGCGAACGGTAGCACCTAACCAATATAGCTCACGAGCTGTACCCTGTGAGGGGAACTATATCTATTTAACTGAGCGAGAGCGCCTATTGATATGTGACTCCCAAGCTACTGATCGACTGCTGAAACTAGATGTACTGAGTGAGCGAGAGCGGGAACGAGAAGGCCCATTATCTGATTAAATTTTCACCTGAGGAGTGTATCGAATATAAGCTATCCACATACATTTGCGTTGTACGCATGTATTTGTGATGGTTTTTTATGCTCTGAACACTGCATGCTGTGCGTTTGACTGTCAGCTTTCTTTTGTTTACTTGTTTGTGCGGTTCAAATTCTGCGTTTTCAAAATGTCGCGTATTGAAAAGGAAGTGAAAATTAAGGTTCTGGACACATGGCTAAGTGAGAAGGGTATTACTATGCGAAAATTGGCGAAGTGGTTTGGAATTCATCATGCGAGTGTCAAAACCATCATTAATAAGTTTGGGGAACATTATTCTTTGGATGAGCTACCAGGAAGAGGCAGACAACTCGGTTCTTCCAACCCGAAACTGGAGCAGAAAGTGGTATCTCTAATCATGAAGAACAAATCAATGTCAATACGTGATTTGGCCAAAAAAGCAGGAACGAGTGTCGAAATGATCCAGCGTATCAAGAGGCGAAACCACCTGAAGACCTACAAGAAGCAGAAAATCTCGAAACAAAGTGCAGAACAGAAGAAGCGAGCAGCAACAAGGGCCCGGAAATTGTATTCGCGTCTTTTGCAGCGTCCGGATGCATGCGTTTTGGTGGACGATGAGACCTATGTAGAGGAGGACTCAAAAACCCTTCCAGGTCCACAATACGTTACTGCCGTCGTTGGGGAGGATGTGAGCAATGCGGACAGGTCGATTCAAGTGGAGAAATTCGGTCGAAAGGTACTGATATGGCAAGCAATATGTTCCTGTGGTTTGAAGTCAACCATTTTTTACACTACCGGAACTATAAATGCGGAAATCTATCGATCTGAGTGTCTCCAGAAGAGATTGTTGCCTTTATATAAGAAGCATAGTACACCTCCACTGTTTTGGCCGGATTTAGCGTCGGCTCACTATGCCAAAACCACTCTCAATTGGGTTGCGGAAAAGGGTATAGATTTCGTTGAGAAAAATATCGATCCACCAAATTGCCCTCAGCTTCGACCCATCGAACGTTACTGGGCAGTCGTGAAGAGGGTCTTCAAGAAGACTGGTAAGGCAGCTGGGAACATGCAGGAGTCCAAAAAAATTTGGGCTCAAGCGTCCAAAAAATACGATGCAACACTTGTCCGGAACTTGATGAAGAGCATTCGATCCAAATTTCGAAAATTCGTGAAGGAATAACTTAAATTTCATCCGCTCTTCATTATGTTCAAGTTTAACCTCGTACAATAAAGAATCAATTCCAGTCGGCGCCGTTGGGATTCTTGAGACGAAAAATGTCTAATCACATGTTTCTTTGGAAGAAAATTAATGTCGGCCCATGTGTTGGTGGGTTCAATATTTAGGGTTCAGGTCATTTTTCTGGCATGACAAACGTGCGTTAGGCTGAAAGTCACGTCAATATGAAAAAAGGATTGTGTAAAAAAATTAGAAATGTGGAAATAGAACTAGAAAAAATAAACAAGAGATCGAAAGATATACAGACAATGATTCAAACATAAAGCGGAAGAAACGTTGAAAAATATAAATTAAGATGGAAAAAATTATGAATCTTGATACTGAATGTTGATGAAAAAGAGATGAAAAGAGATATAAACCGATACTAATAGGATAAATGGAAAACATTTGTCAAAACATTCAAGAACGGAATAAAAAATCATGTACGGAAAAAGATTTCAAAAGATCGAAGGAGAGATGCAATTATAAATGTTTAGAGATTAATAAAGAGATGAAGTGCGAAATGAAGTAAAAGAAATAGATGGAACCAAAGAGCACGCGAGGCACAGCTACAAAGCAACACCGTTTTGTAGGTGGCTGGATTCGAATTTCGGTTGGATCTAGGAATATTTCGTGAACGAAAATATTTGGCTCATCGGCTGTGTCGGATGATTGTATTTGACCACTCAATTAAAATGATGCAAAAACGATATCTCCATTACCCAAGTAACACAAAACCGTCATAATTGGTTGCAGTGCCTTGATTGAGGCAAATTGAAGTTGCTTCAACCGATATGGAACAAATGTGCTGCTGGTGTAATAACTGTGGAAACATATTAAATCACTAAATTGAGAGCAAGCAATGAGGTAATTGTGAAAACAATAAGCTTAAAAGCTTAAAAAAATATCATCAAAAGATTGAACGGATAAGGAAGATAAGACAGAGTAACGGAGGAAAAGAAAGAAATATGACAAAAGAGTTAGAGAAAAAAAGATCAAGAGGCTGAAAAGGATGTGTTTTGTACAGTTACAATGCAAAGAACGTAAAAAATCAGAAATAAATATATAAAAGACAATGACAAAGGGCTGAATAGAGCTAGAAATAAGGAAAAAAATTAAGGAAGAGCAAGAAATAAAATAAAATGGTAAACCTTTTCAGGCCTACATTTTTCCGTTATTAAACAAGCAATTCGATGTAGTCTGATTGATTTGGTGCTCAATAACATAGAAACCATTGAAAAAGTAGGACATATATTTTTTAGATGTGCTAGGTCGTCCAAACTGGCCTGAAGGTCATAGCTTAAGATATACTATTGTTAGCTATATCCTTTATACGAAGTTACCATCTAATAATCTTGGAATATCCTATGCCAAACAAACTGTTCTGGAATTAAGAACTTAAGATCTACTGTTGTAACAATAGCTTCATCCACTATACAAATGCTAGGTATTTAAACTACACAATCACATTATGACTGGTTACCTTACAGAAGACTCTGAATATTGTTTAGTGCATAGGGAACGTCCATTAATTACGTCCCGCAAAAAATGAAGTTTAAATTCCCCCCCCCCCCCTTTATCATTTTTTTTGTATGGACCTTCAATTTTTCTCCCTCTCCCCTCCCCCCTTACTGCGTGAAATAATTATTGGACCTTCCCATATCGTCACCTCTCATGGGTTAAACCGGTATTGTTACGACTGGAGATCCTAATTTCGGATTTCAAGGTTAGTTTTGGTGACCTTTAACATCCCATGATATCACATTGTATCTGTTGACCATTCAGAAGACGCATTTAAATAGGTCAAATAAATATTGTTACTTTCATTAAGTCCACAAAGTTACAGCTACAGCCGGAGATTTGAAGTTTTGAACTCCATGATAGTTTGGATAACCTAGAAAATCCGAATATTATCTCATAATACGTGTTACTATATAGGCTATTGAATGAATGTTATTCAATACACAGCCTAGCTTTACATAGCCCAGAAAGTTTTTGTTGCAATTTTAGTTTTTATGTTATGATCTCAATGATAGTTTTGATGACCTAGAACATGTCATATGTCATAATTTATAATGTTTGTTGACCTTTAAGAATAATAATTGAATACGTTTAAATCATTACTGGTAAGTGTGAATAAGAAGTCGATTGAACTAGAAATTACTTATCTTTCTTCTCATTTTCTAGTTACGTTTATATATTTATTGAAACTTTGTTTCGCCTAATAATTACTGTTACAGTTTGGATGTATTAAATCATCCAAAGATAATCATCGTATCTAGTTTAACGTTAAAAAATATTCCCCAAAAATGCTTAAATACGTGACGTAGCTTTGTGGATTTTTAGTTCAAAACTCAAGGACTGTTTGGTTTTCCTTGAGGATCACAAAGTTATAAAACAATGACTTTTGACCTTTCAGAAAATTCATTGAATACTTTGAAACGCATATTGCAACCTAATGTAGCCCAATAACAACTGTTACAACTGTAGACCCTATGTTTTGAACTTATGAACAGTTTGGATGACCTAAGTTATCCCAGTTTATCTCATTATTTTTTTTCTTTTATCTCATTTTTTTTCTCTTTAGCCCAGTTACAACTAAAGATCTGAAGTTCAGAACTCAAATACATTTTGGATAACCTTGAACACCTTGAACAAAAAGATACAAAAATGTTTAACATTTATGAACGATAATTCAACAAGACGTATTTATATGTACCATATTCTTAAACAATGCTTTACACTTACTTTTAATAGACATTATATTTTTCTTTCTGGACTTCTTTACATTCAGGATGTTCTAGGTCGTCAATTAGGCCTAATATTCATTTGAGTTTTATTTTTTATTTTGTCCAGATAGAAAAATTGATGCAGAACAAATCTGCCAAAGACAATGAACACTTTTGTGATTTGAAATAACCATTTTCCTTTTGGGGTCATATATGAACCCTCAGGCCAGAAGGAATTAAGGAAAACTGAAAGAGAGATCAAATTCAGGACTGAAATATGAAGTATAAATATGCACGCAGAGAAATACAACATATTAAAATCAAATATGCGAGAGTTTTGATTCAAACAGATGATTAAGGGTGAATTGTTCTCTGTTTTATTTGTTTTAAATACCACTCATCATTGTTTTAAAAAAATATAATTAAATCAACAGTATTTCCATTTTATTAAAAAAAAAACTTTTGTGCATGTGTGTATCTCCTGAGTGCCATTTTATAACACGAAAACTGCAAAATGGACGCGTCGAGGGTATCTGAATTTATATTATTGGGCTTTCTCAGCGAACCGGTATATCGTCGAAATTTGGAAACTCATCGAACGGAAAGATATGGAAGTGCTGAATTCCATGAATTTTCATTTAAAAAATAGAGAGCATTATTTTGGTGCAGCAATTTTGTGAACATCATCAGTATTGTTTTAAAACATATTTACCTTGATCTTTACCTTACTGACATAAAATAAAGAAATTCGAAGCAAACCTCGAATTGAAAAATAATAATCAACCAGAATTGTTTTTCAAACAAATCCAATTTTATTTAGATTTTTTTTTGAGTTGAAAAGAAGAACGTAATTGAAGTAATAAAAAATAAAAAGAAAAATATTTTTATCTTGATTTCAAAGTGATTTATCTTTGAAAAAAATATTATTTCTCTACGAGTTTATATAATAGAATTGATCGAAAAATAGAAAACGATGTATGCCGATAAAAAAGGAAGAACTCCGTTCTTTTAGCTGAGAGAAAATCGGAGAAAAAGATAAAAATGTAATAAGTGTTAAAGAAAGAAAAAATTAAAATCAGTCCGTTCATGGCCCAAGAGTCATCTGCTGTACACAGAAAACGTTTCAAATTTACATTCATTTTTACTATTTAACTATTGCTTGCAAAATCAAATTCGCTGTTGCGTGCCTCTTCTTCTTGTAACAGACGGTTCGTCCCGTGATTCATTTTCATCAGGCTGTCGTCTGTCATCCTAATGACGAGCCCAGCCAATCAAAGGCGACTGACTTTTACGTTAAAGACGATGGGAAGTGCTTATAATGTAATGATGAAAGATATCATCAGTGAAGCCATAAAAAACGATGAAGGAAGTATTATTGAGGATTAAAAAGAGAAAGAAAAATGAGAGAAGAAGAACGACGGGCAGCATTATGAAAAAAAAAGAAAGAAAGAAAGTTCAACGGATAAGTGAAAGATAAATACAAAGAAAAATATTTAAAATATGGACACAGGGATGGACAGAACAGACAGAACAGACAGTAGAAAAATAGAATGATAATAACTTGAATACATTGGAAACAAATCTGAGAAATATAGCAGGATCTTAAAAATATATACGCTTATAATACGCCATAAGTTTGAAAAAAAGAAAGCAAGAGCATGGAGAAAATATATTCAAAGCATGAAAAAAAAGGATAAATTGTCTTTTTCATTGAGAAACTGAACTTCGAAAACTACACTTATTTTTAGTCTTGTTCATTTTGCGTCTTTGAATTAATTCCACTTCTTGCCTATTATTCAATAAAACATTGAATAATAGGCAAGAAGTGGAATAAATTCAAAGACGCAAAATGAACAAGACTAAAAAAAGTGTAGTTTTCGAAGTTCAGGTTCTCATACTTCACTATCTTTTGGCCAATTATTGATCAGTTAAGAAGAAGATCACTGTAAAAGTCTACTTTGTTGCATTTAGCCAAAACCTATTTCAAATTTACTTTGTGTTGTTTTATTTTACGCTTAGAGGTCTTTCAGAACTGCGCCAAGTAAATTTTTGTGATTCCGCCAGTGAAAGATAAAATCAACGTCATTTTATTAATTTCCGAATAACAACCATGTGAACAATTAAAATAACTAACTTTAAAAAAAAATCTACTTAAGAAATCAGATAGCTTTTAACGATATTTGATAGTAGTACCAAGCAAGTAACAATTTTAGTTTTATTCCAACCATACAGCACTCCTTCCAGATTTGTTGATAAAACTACATTCAAAACTGTTTTGTCTACCAATATCTCCCCTATTCTTCTTTGAAGCCGAAATTTGTACAATGTGGCCCAATCTATACCCTAGTACCACACTTGTTGCCATTCAGTTGAGAAAACATAAAGTTGACTTGCTAAGACATAATCAAGTTACTAAATTTATTATGATAGAGTGCTACTTGGGTAGACGGTTGTGAAAACAAGCTAATAAAGCCTTTGCACATGTTCTAGTGAAAGATGTCATGACCACTTGAGAACCTTCATAAAGCCCGTTGGTTGTCATGAAAACCAGCAAACGGCCAAATGGCCACAGCTGTTAACCTTCACTGTGATATCGTGGTTGGTTTTTGTTGTTCTGCTTTGTTCGATTCTTTGCTCTTCTGATTCATTAAGCAGTACATAATATCGTAGAAAAAAGTGCTAGTGTTGCGGAAAATTTAGTTTGATAGCAAAATATCCAAAACAAATTAAATTTTTTACAACGCATCATGCTCCAAATTATATGCGCATTCAATTTAATGGTGAATATTCACACGATAAGAGTCGAAAATTTATGCGCTTCGGGAAATTATGCAAGTTTACAACAACAAAAACAATCTATCTAAAGGAATGCCAAAATAAGACTCCAATCTACAGTTCATTTGCATACAATAGATGGTGCATTTATTTTCCACATTATGGTGATTGGAATAAATCACAGTTTTACCAAAAAGCCAATTTATCCTCGCAATGCGTTCTTTAAAACTATTTGGCCGTTAAAATTACCTTACTGAAGGCAAAATAATTTTAAAATACTTTTTCCACTGACCATAATACGAATAATAAGTCATAATTAGTCCTGAAACGGCGTTTTACGAGTTCATAAAATCGAAATAAAACCATTGATAGTAGAATTTTCCTTTTTTGAGAAACCAAGGTTTTAAGATCGTTGTGAACAAGTTGTTTAGGTTCTCATAAACCTCACTAAAATATGAAACCCATTGGCACCTTTTGGTTCCATAATATAACCAAATCGGGTTCTAGTGGCTTTCATCAAACTTTAAGAAAACTTGATGGAGCTGGATGGTATTGTTAATGTTACTTGGGTATCCTCGAATCGGTTTCAATTTCACAGGTAATCAAATTATGCAGGACGATTTACGGTGACGCGATTACTCTCTGTACACTTTTTGAGGAAACTTCCATTCGTAGAATTCCATTGCTTGCCACGCTCAACTGATAAATTTGAAAAATCTGCAAATTGCTTCTTCTGATTCGTGACCCTCGCCACACGTTGTGTTCTAATCCAACCAAAAAGTCAAATGTTTTCCAGGAAGTCTGGAGAGAAACACGTGCATGTATTCCCATGAGAAGCGAGAAAACGCTCACCCCATAAAGTCATACTCATCGTCGTCATCGTCGCCGGCGTCGTCGTCGGCGTTGTCTCAGACTAGAATTGTCTTTCGCCAAGTGACATGCTTTCAGAAAGTAAACGAATCGGAAAATTGAATAGCTCGTTTCGAGGAAGCGCCAGCAGCGAGTCTAGTCTCCCTAGCATGCCGGCATGTAGTTAGTAAGGAAGTTGGTTGTTGCAGGGAAATCGCTTCAAGCAGCTTTTCCGTCTTCCAAAAAGTTCAGCTGTGCACTGGAGTGCAGCGGTAGTTGCACTAACAATATGTGCAATCTGCACTCGAGTACGTTCTGCGGGTGTCGTACATAGTCATAGAGCGTAGGTCGAGTTCGGAAAAGTACCAACTCTTCTGTGGCCTGGAATCTGCTTGCGGTTTGACGTATGGCGTCGGTGCGAACAGAAAGCAGTCTCATAAATGGTAGGAAAATACGTTGTACATAATGATACGTGGTGAAACGTCACCATACTCAGGGGGTTTTATTCGAAGAGCGAACCTCGAGATCGGCTGAAATAAATCAGTTTAGGGTGACAGTGGTTTTTTGATATTCTGGACTCCAAATTTTGGTCACCCTAGACACTTACATCGAAAAACACTGCACATGGAAGTACTTACCACAAGCCGCACCATCAGTTCGATGATGAACCAAACGTTACAGACCAACTCCACGTAGAAGAATGCTTCGTGTGGTTGGCCGTACGTTTCCTGCCAATTATCGACTATATTTGCTCCTTTGCCGCCTCGATAGGCGGACGATATCAGTCTACCAGCCGGTCGTTGAAACAGTCCACTGCCAAAACTGCCGCTACTTCTCGACGGACTACCCTCCTTAGTAACAGTCACCGTGGAAACAGGAGGTGGATCACCTTGCACGGCTTCTTCGTCTTCTTTGTCACCGTTACTGCCACTAGTGCTACTACCACTATCCGTTGGTCCGAAGCTGGTCACGTTCGTAAGAACCGCACCAATGCTGCTGCCGTTGGTCGAAACGTTCAGAATGGCCGGAATTTCCACTCGTAACCCCGGATGAGTCTTCAAACAGAACGATATCACAGAAATGCAGATGAAGAAAACCGAAATTCCGGCTACGATCTGAAAGATGTGTTTCCAATCAAATCGCGTGTCACGTGTGCATCGAACTGTGATGACACTCGTCTGTCATATTACCCACCTTGGCTCCGGTTGAACTAGACGGCTCGTCAAAGAGAGCCCAAATTTTAGGTTTTGTCCGCTGCCAGCAAGTCAGCTCACCGTTGAGAAGAGCTTCCTCGAAACCGAACAGCCGGGCGATGGTTTCCTCCGATGGTTGCTCGTCATCCAGTTCCAGTTTGTCCAATATGGCCAGGGTGCTCTGGGAGAAAGAAAACACAAAACGGGAAACGAGAAATTCAGTCACAATAAATAACAAGCAGGATCCAGTCGCTGTGCGTAGAACGGAAAATTGCATTATTATTAAATGTTTGTTTAAAGAACGAGAAAATGAAATTTTCCAGCTCCGTTTGTTGTTCGATGCTTTCTCCGCCGAGTTCCTGGTATTAAGTGAGATTATCTACTCTTTCCATGCACCGCTGGCTGCGGGTCAGCCATCCAAATTCAAGTTCCAGAATTTGATGATTAAAATTGCTTCGCGTTGAAAATATTTCACGACTGAATGTAACAGAATTGTGATTTTTCTAAATAGCTGTAAACTTTGGATCCTGGAAATATTTTCAAACTTCAACCAAGCTCAAACTACGACTCGCTTCACTCTCCATAGTCCATGAATTTTCACAAAGTTCTTCAAACTCAAGTTTACAAGAAACACCATGATGTTCCTCGCCCAATTTCGCTAGAAATCGTTACTCTTTATAACCAACCCTCCGACCCTCGATCCGATTACCACTTCCCCGACTAGTTCAGGAAAATGATCCGTTTGTTCTCCATTGCTGCCCACGTTGGAATACTTTTCCTTTGAAAGCCATTCTCTCTCTCCGTCCTAATTAAATAGTCAAACTTGCAACGGAATATTAAATTAACTTGAACCATTTGGAAAATCACCCCTCCCAGTATCTCACCCCCACCCCCACCAGTGGAGTTTTTCCCTTTCCAACCCAGCTCGAAAAATTCACAACTTCCCAAGCACTCATCAGTCGCGGCCGAGTCGAGCGTTATGCATAATTTAAAGCTCCCGGTTAAATGCGAATGAATTGAGCAGAGAAGCGTTTTTTTTTTTTTGTCAAATTCTCATGCAAATCTCAGAATCCATTCTTTGCCTTTTCTTAAGCCATCACCACTCGCGCGATGGCAGGTTTAACTTATCCAGTTGAAACTTTTTTTTTTTATGATAAACACAGCCGCTCCTTCGGAAGCTTCCGACATTCAACAGGAGCCGCCCACCCACTTCATTAAATTTTCTTGCCACCTCATCAAACTTTGCTGCTGTTCGGCAGGAGCGAAACGACGAGTTAGTACCCCCGTCGATACCGAGTGCCTGTACACCGAGAGCGGAGGGAAGCCCTGGCTAATCTACTCAACAAATTAGCCTCCAGGCTTTTGAGTGCACTGCTGCGGTTTCATGCCTTGCGTTCGTGCTTATTGCGGTTGTTGTGCTGCTGGAGGAGAAGGTGGAGGAATCATCCATAGTTTGCGAAGCGATGACGATAATGATGATTCTGGAAGGGCTGGCGTCGTCCTTGAGAAACCGTAGATCGTCGAAGGAGATAAAATGTTGCAGGCATAAGACGATGAACATTTTCTTGGGAAAGTATGCTTCTTTCTTTACTAAACAAAAGACACTTTGAAATTATCGGATTGGATTTGGATTGGATTTGGATTGGATTTGGATTGGATTTGGATTGGATTTGGATTGATTTGGATTGGATTTGGATTGATTTGGATTGGATTTGGATTGGATTTGGATTGGATTTGGATTGGATTTGATTGATTTGGATTGATTGGATTGGATTTGGATTGGATTTGGATTGGATTTGGATTGGATTTGGATTGGATTGGATTGGATTTGATTGGATTTGGATTGGATTTGGATTGATTTGGATTGGATTTGGATTGATTTGGATTGGATTTGATTGATTTGGATTGATTTGGATTGGATTTGGATTGGATTTGGATTGATTTGATTGATTTGGATTGGATTTGGATTGGATTTGGATTGGATTTGGATTGGATTTGGATTGGATTTGGATTGGATTTGGATTGATTTGGATTGGATTTGGATTGATTTGGATTGGATTTGGATTGGATTTGGATTGGATTTGGATTGGATTTGATTGATTTGGATTGATTGGATTGATTTGGATTGGATTGGATTGGATTTGGATTGGATTTGGATTGGATTTGGATTGATTTGATTGGATTTGGATTGGATTTGGATTGATTTGGATTGGATTTGGATTGGATTTGATTGGATTACTGCTCACGAATATTGTGGATAAGAACTGTTCATTATAGAATGTAAACACATGTTTCTCAAAAGATTTTTTTCAGCCACGGGCTGGTTTATCTCCCTTCGTGTAACACCCTTTTTGAGTGTATTTCGTAACTTGTGTGAGAGGTATGCATGTAAACCACTACGCCGGGGTCACATATGAATCTGAATATTTATTTCTCATTTCTGAAGAACGCTCGGACTTTTATCTTGCTACCTCCCATTAGATTCTCCACAACTTTCTCCGAAGCTTTTCGTTGTGCTGTAGACCAAATTTTCTTGAAGTCATCAACAAAGCTTGCTTCTCTTCCATCTTTCCTAAGATTCCGCTTAATTATTGCCCAGTATCTTTCCATAGAACGCAGTTTAGGGCAAATTGGGAGATTCTGGCGTCTTCGACAAAATCTTCTTCCTTTATGAGCATCTCCAACGTTGTAGTCTACGATCTGTCACATGTTTTCTGTTTTTGCGAGTTTTCAATTTCCATTATAAATAGTATTGATAATAGTTGTTCAGGAGTGTCTTATTGGTTAATATTATAGAAGTGACAAAGACTGGCGATGGTCCATTGAACATGAAGCAGTTTGTTGCTTGAGTATTAGGTGGAGGACGTGGCGATTTGGTGATTTTCCTCGGATAATGTTTCACTTCTACGAAAAAGAAACGGATCTTGTTCCCGTTTTCTGTATTTTTCCATCATCAAAGTGAACTAATTTCCAATCATATGGCAATGAGAGGGTAATCCGCTCTGCCTGATGTATCGATACTAAGATGTCAGTTGATTTAGATGTACGACGAGCAAAAATCCTGGTGAGAACTTTTCCATTTATCACTTTGTGTTTCATTTTAATTTTTACTAGCAGGGTAAAGGGTATTATGGTCAAAATTTGGTTGACTTAAACTTGACGCATTTCCATTCATCGTGCATTATAAAACTTTTCATACCCCTCATTTTGAAGATGTGTGCGTGTACCATCATGCCTCTATTTTGATTTTGAGATTAGCACTTCAGCTATCAAAATATCGTCGAAGGAAGAGAAGCAACGGATCAATATTTTGCACGTGCATGGTGAAAATCCAAACTACTCTAACGCCAAGTTGATGAAATTATTGAATGTGGCTAAATCAAATTTTACCAACGTATTAAAAGTGTTCAGTGAACCTTTCTCGACAGCCAGGAAAGCTGGATCGGTGGGAAATCGAAAGCCGCAAAAAGAGTTGCCCGCTGTTTCGACCGGAACCCCAACCTCTCCGTCCGAGATGTCGCAAAGAAGCTGGGAGTGGTACCTTCAACCGTGGATAGAGCTGCAAAACGAGCTGGACTGTCGACTTACAAGAAAGTGGTGACTCCAAATCGCGACGATAAACAAAACACGTCGGCCATAGAACAATCGCGAAAGTTCTGTACGACGAAGCTGACAAAGTTCTATTGTTTGATACAGGACCATGAAACTTACGTCAAGGCAGACTTTAAGCAGCTTCCTTTACAGTAAATTTATACGACAAACGGACGGGGAAAGGAGGCAGATATTTTACAGCACATCAAGCTGTCAGAGTTCGCGAAGAAATATCTGGTGTGACTGGCCTTCTGCACCCGTGGCTTGAAGAGCAACGTTATCATAGCGACCAGAACCGTCAACCAGGAAATTTATCATGAAGGTTCTGTTTCAATTGGACCCTGGATCACCTTAAATAAGCAAACAAAAGAACATGCTCTTAAAGATGCTTTTCCGCATTCGCTAATAATTGTTGCGATTATTAATGTTTTCAATAACAAAAAAACAGGGTCTTTAAAAGCGAGTCAAAGTTTCGGCGGTCCGGACAAAAATATTTGTAGAATATCCCAGGAGTGTACATTAAAAATTTAAGATTAGTTACTCCTAACGATTTATACAAAATATTTATACACTCACATAAAGGTTTTCCAGCCAAGAAGAGTTTCTTGCTGCAAACCATCCCAGTTTCAACTCCGGATTTCTATGCAGGTTGTTTGAGTACTCGGCATCTTATTGAGTAGACGTTTATTCATCACATCCATTATGTACCTGCCAATCTCACAAGTTATTTAAACGATGGTGCTCCCATCGTCTCTACAACAACTAACACAGAGGTGTACAGTGAACCATGCTATGTTAAGCTGTACTAGCAGTTTAGAAGTCAAAAAACTTATTGAAGATAGTTTAAATTGGCATAGGAGTTTTTAGTTTAGAAAAATATTTAAGTCAATGTTTGGTAATGTTGGCTTAAATCGGTCTTCAAACTCGATGTTTAAACCTATTTCAAGGATTTATTTTTCATTGGGGAGAATCTACAATTGAGAGATTATCTCCGGGCTCACTCTTTTTCATTCATTACAGTGCCATTATGAAACTTTCGAGGCATTCTTTAGTACAGATCGAAACACAACAATGCTGGCTAGCATGCTCTTCAAATAGTAGAATGAAAAACGTAAAGGTGATTGGTTTATGAATGAAAGAGAGCGAGCCGAGAGAGAGTCTCTAAATTGTAGATGCGCCCTAATGAAAAAAAAAACTCTAGATTTTTGTATTCTGGTGAAAAACCATCCACACTTGTGAGTGGCCCCCACAGCATCCTTGCTGTTGGTTTATATCAGTTGTCAAATTGGAGATTTCAACATATTCTTGTATTCCATAGAATTTTGCAAGATGACGTCACTAGTGAACATGTGGTTCATCCTGATGAATGGAATTTAGTTTTGACAGGTATTCGTGGTTTGTCTGTTTTTGAATTCAAACAGATGAAATAAACTGACCACGGACTCCTGTCAAAAGAAATTCATCCGATTCATTTTGCGAGGTAATGCTAGGTTGGTGTAAAACTCAATTGAAATAAACCTCCCACACTTGTGAGTGGCCCCAACAGCATCCTTACTGTTGGTTTGAATCGGTTCATTATCGTCATTATTCATGCGTGCTGCTTCATTCCCTTAGCCATCTGTCAAATTGCCAATGACTTTTTTCTTCAATGAACTTTGTTTACCTCGTCGCAAATTTTTGTTCACGCAATTCACGGAGACAAAATTAACAGGGAATTTGAAAAGAAAATTACACGCAGTGTTTCCGCTGCTTCTGTGTGGTTTTACTTGCTACGCGAAAGCAAACCCATGGCGTAGCCAAGTGCGGGAAGTGTAATTGAGTAAGTGTAATTAAGTGTGAAGGCTCCAGCAAAAGCGGAATGAAAACATATTGCAAAGCATTGCACAACATTAACCTGAAGCGTGGAGCTGGGGATCAGCCGTCAACATCAACTTCAACCACAATTCCAAAATGAGGTTGACGGTCTCCCCTCCTGAAACTGCTCTAGTCCGAATGGCTTTGAAGGACGGCATATCGTACAGGACTCTTGTCCAATCTGAGGACATCTACATGGGTTTAGTCACTCGTAGTTTCAGCGGGATTCCCACGACGGGATCAGGCAAAAAGTTAAAACATATAAAACATTTTCGTTGTGATGGAATACCGAGCTGACTTCAATGAAATTAAAAAAGGGCGCCAAAAATCAGCGCCAGCTTTGACGAACGGACTTCTAACAAAAATCGGCGATTTCTGAACGTGAATGTTCACGGCTGTAAGAAAACGTGGAACCTTGGCCTGCGAAGAATAATAGGATCGATGGATGCGAAACACTGTGTTACATTACTGGAGCAGCATTTGAGGGAGTTCAGCATTTCTCTTCCGGATCACATCATGGAAGTTACCACCGACGGACCACATCTAAAGTTGAAAGTAGTATAGTATTTGAGGATCCAAAAGTGAAATTGTGAGAGCTTGCTAAGTCTTTAGGTATTTCAATGGAACGAGTTGGCAACATCATGCATTCCGTTTTGGATATGGAGAAGCACTGCGCGCGATGGGTGCCGCGTTTGCTTACAATGGACCTAAAACGCATTCGTGCTACAACCTCTCAGGAGAATTCGAGCAAGTTTACACGCAATACGAAGGAGTTTTTGCGCCGATTCATAACTACTTGATGATAAATAAATAAAACTTGGATCCATTACTACACACCGGAGTCATCCCAGTAGACAAAACAGTGGGTTTCACCGGGCGAAAGTACTCCGAAGGGCCCGAAAACGCAACAATCACCGGGAAAGGTTATGGCCTCCATGTTTTGGAATGCGCAAGGTGTAATATTCGTCGACTATCTTGAAAAAGGTAAAACCATAACCGGCGGATACTATGCAGCGTTATTGGATTGTTTGAAGGATGAAGTCCAGAAACACGGCCACATTTGAAGAGAAAAAGTGTGCTCTATCATCACGACAATGCGCCTGCTCATTCAACCTCAATTGCTCAAGACTCCGATGTAGAATCAGACGATGATGATGAAGATGCAGATTTATTTTCGCTTGAGATGGAAGAATCGTTAAATGTTAAAGCAATTATAAAATCAAGCCTCAGTAAATACCGCCAACTTATTCGATACTCTCAAAGAACGAATCCACGAGAGAAGATCAGAATACGCCGATGTTTTTGCTTTTTTTTTTTAACAATTCTGCCATAAAGCAATCGATCAGAAATGATTTTGGCATTTTCTTCAAGGCTTCCAGAGCTACATTGTTTAGGCAAGCGGACGAAACGCCTAATCATTCCTGATGCAATCGTCGAAGCTGAGACAACGACCACACCTGACGATCAGTACGATGAAGATGCCTCTTTGGATAATTTTTCTGGTATATCGGTGAGAGAACAACTCATGAAGAGACTGCAACAGAGCAAAACACTTGCGTTGCCGATGGCAACTACATTGACGTCAGGATCCTTGCAAGCAATCCATACAGAACTCTCCTACTATGAATCTGAAGGGATTAAGGCAAGTACTCCAATTTCGGTTAAACCAGAGAGAGTATTCTCAGCAGCTGGCAACATTGCCAACAAAATCCAATGCGGTTTGGGAGATGAATCGCTAAGTATGTTATAAGTATTTCATTTTTTGCAGTGTGGTGCTTCACTACATGGAGCTTGTAAGTTAACGTTTACCCCGTGCTTGGAATAGGGTTTTGGGGTGCTTAAGCCGTTCCCTACCGTATCTACTTAAGTTTCACTTCGGCCAGCTCAACAAGCGATAATTTAAACAAATTATCTCTGTCAAAAAATATCGTTTTTCACCCAAAAATCCAATTAAAATTTTTTTTTTATATCTAAAATTTTCACAAATACTGGTATTTTACCGGTTTCATCGGTATTGACTCCACCAAATACTGAATACCGGTGTTTTTTTCAAAAATGGCCAATACCGACCACCCTAGGTAGAAGCCACTTTTTTATGCAATCTTTTCTCTAATTTCCACAGTTGATGGTGCCGGTTGTGAAATCTGAAGAACTCTTCAAGCCACAGGAGCAAAAAGCTTGCCACACCTAAACCTTCTTCCCATTTTTGTCGGTTCAGATGTATCGTACGTCATCTGTCTGTGATCTGGCAGATCTGTCCACTGCTCAGCATTGAAAGAGTGCGGCCCGGAAATTTACTGGTTTATAATTTGACGTACGTCTCATCGTCCATCAAAATACGCCGGTTCGATTTACGAAGAGAACGTCATACAAGTTCTGTGATCATATTTACGAAGAAGCTTTCTGTGAATACGTCCTCTTGAGTGCTTTCTGTTTCGAGAAGGTTCTGATATTGTTAGGTTTTTTTTTGTTGATATTCTGCACTGTTCGGACGCTAATGTCCACTTTTTTGGCAATTTCACGAGGGAAACACGGTTTAAACGATTTCAAAATGCTTACCGTTGCGTACCCCAATTTCTGGTCCAATGCTCCCTTTTTGCGCTCAGATTTCTATGAACCATTTTTAAAAACACGTTTCTTCAAACTTCTCAACAATCTTGAACACTGCCGATTAAGTGCGCTACACGCTTTTTGCCAATTCTCGAAACGACAGTTTTTCGAAAAAAAAAAACATTTGTGCAGAATTAATCTGCGTGTTGATAAACTAATCCGTTCTAAATTACTCATTTTTTTCGATTTTCCAGGTGTGTTGCCAAAGTAAACAATATTTTTACGTACTGAGTAGAAATTTACAATTTTATGTCAAGTTTCATCCCTGAACCATTGATAAACAGGTGTCCACTTTCTTTAATGATCAGTTCTTACACACTTTTTATAAAATCTTCAAATAGGTGTTTGAAAAGAATCTAGTAGACGTGTGCATCCTTAAATGTAGTAGTAGTAGTAGTAGTAGTAGTAGTAGTAGTAGTAGTAGTAGTAGTAGTAGTAGTAGTAGTAGTAGTAGTAGTAGTAGTAGTAGTAGTAGTAGTAGTAGTAGTAGTAGTAGTAGTAGTAGTAGTAGTAGTAGTAGTAGTAGTAGTAGTAGTAGTAGTAGTAATAGTAGTAGTAGTAGTAGTAATAATAGTAGTAGTAGGAGTAGTAGTAGTAGTAGTAGTAGTAATGATAGTAGTAGTAGTAGTAGTAGTAGTAACGATAATAATAATAGTAGTAGTAGTAATAGTAGTAGTAATGTAGTAGTAGTAGTAGTAGTAGTAGTAGTAGTAGTAGTAGTAGTGTAGTAGTAATAGTAGTAGTAGTAGTGAATTGTTTTATTCTGTTTATAAACGGATTAAAATAAATTCACAATACAACCATAAACATGTGGAACAACAAAATTTTAATGCTCGAGACATAAGACTGGTTCCAAGGCTTTGTGCGTTTTTGCTCCAGAGCATTTATAAGGCTCCTTGAAATGATGTGTTACTGGAAAAGTGTCCCTTGACCCAGAAATTTTGTATTTTGCAGATTTTTAAAAGTGCTTTAAGAAGTGTCAATTAAAACCATTAATCCTTGTATTAAAAAAAGAAACAACGTCCACCAATATCAAATGCCATTTTTCTACTACCTGTTCGCGAGAGCAATGGTAAATCGTGAATAGGCTGTACACAGAATACAAAAACAATGACTTCTCCATCAGTTTACTGAGGCGAAAGCAGTGAAGCAACTACGTTCTATGGTTTGTAATTACCAGGGCTCCACCAACCAGCGAAGAAGTCCGTCATCGTTTAGTGAAAAACTCCTCATTTATTTCAGCATTTTGGGAAACATAAGCTTTATATATCCACTAACAGCACTATGCGACAGATAACCGTTGGTGTTCGATGTTGTCCAGACAGAGTGCAGCAGAAATTAATTTAATTTGAACCCTTACAGTTCCTGGCTATACTGACTCATAACGAAATTTCCCAAAAAAAAGACTTAATAGTAGCTGCAGTATTTTCAATAGCTCAAAACCGAAGTTCACAAAATAAAATCAAAAATTTTAACCCACCTCACTAGCAATTTTTCTTATTTTCCCATTTTTCCGACGCAAAAAGGCACCATAATTACCCCATTATTTGAGTAACAACACACCGCTTTTTGTTTGCAACCCAATGTAATAATTTCTCCTGTAAAACAAAACCCCCGTCGTAATTAGGTCATTCCCAGCTGACTGACTGCAACGAACTGTTTCCAACAGTCAGTTTGCTTCTTTCCCTCATTCGAATCTCCCTCGCCAGTTCGTCACCATGGATACTAACCTGCGTGTCTCGATGCACACTGTACGTTGACCAGCAGCACGGTTCCACCTGGTTCGAGTCAAGGCCCCAGAACTCCAGCTCCTCCTCGAACAGAGGCCCACAGACATCGGTCGGGTAGTGAAGTTTGCCGGTTCTGCCACGAGGGAGAGAACAGAACAGAGAATATACATAAATGTGGCGGAAAGTGTGATGCATTTGATGGGGGGGACTCATTTTGTGTTGGATTTGATGGGGTAGAAAAGGGTAACTCACCGATAATAATTCAGCACCTGAGCGAACACTCCCGGATGTCGATCGAAAAAGTATTCGTTCAGAACGGGATCGTAGTTGGCCAGCGCCTCGGTCAGGCGCGAAAGTCGAGTTGCAGGGATCTTCTTCAGTGTTGCCTTGTACGTTTCATATCTGCATATGGTTCCAAGTTGGGGTGCCACATCATCACCCAAGTACAGATAATCGACATACGGAATGGGTGGTGTCGTTGTCGCAGCGTAGAGATGGAAAAAAAATGGGGAAAGAGAAAACCAAACAACTTTTAATAACATGACTGGCATATGGAAGAACAAACAGACAGCCTGAGGAATGGGCGGGGAGGGGTGGAATATGAAAGACAACACAGCAAACAACATCAAGGATTCATGTACTTTATACAAATCCAGAGCTCTCATCTTTACTCTTACACCGTTGGACTGAGTTCCATTATCGTAAGCTGGTTTTACCGAAGTTTATGAAAACTTTTTTTTTGTGTGTTTATTTCTGGCATGTGGCAGAGGAGAGAATATTCGCTTCCGTACAGATTCTCCTTTATCTACGAACCACGGAAGGACTCAAGATTAAAATGAACGTGGCTGCCGTTTCAGTAACAAGCTGTCAATATTCATGTGGCTGACGTCAATCATTTCTTTGCGATACCTACGTAAATATTTTCAAGAGGTATCAAAATGTTTGCCGGAAAGTTACTCTAAAAGCCGAAGTTTGTCTCTGTTTCCGTAAATGGGGAAGCTATTCTCATTGTAATCTCATCACTCGCAATTTATCCTACACAGCTCGAAAAAGTACAGTATATATCTGTTCAATATCATGCACAATCGCAATCGTTCTGGGACATTTCATACATTATCGATAATATTGTATGCAAGAGTCGTCTATGTTTAAATTATTTCATGAAAGTGGTTGCTTCGAATGGAATGAAATGTAAATTTACATGCTCTGATATTTACATCATAATGTATTTTCAGACATTTTAAATTGTAGAATCCAAGAGCTTGACTAGTATGTTGCAGCCAAGTAGGATACAGTACCAGTTTATTCTTCGATTACATTTATGCAGAGACCGAAATTTTCACCTACTTGAGAAGAGAAACGTCCTTTTTCACCCGCTTGAAGAAACAGATGAGAATGTGAGAAGCGAGAGACTATTATACGCTCACATCAGTTTTCGCGAGAAAAGCAATAGCGATTTATAATTTTCGGAGAGCATGAGTAGCTGATAAATCGTTTCGTTTTCAGTGAATCCTAGATGCTGATAGTTATTTTTCACTTACTTTTTGACACCTGAAAATGCATCAGTCTTTATGCTTGTTTTATTCTGACATTATGATGCGATAATGATGTTCCATGGCGGTACCAGTGTGCACCAGCTTGGCCTTATTTTCGGTTTTTGCTCCTCGTTCACGATACCTAGCATGTTTTCAGAGAACAATTTGACATGAAAAAATATTTTCGATGAATTTTGGAGCGGGATATTTTCGGATATGCAAAAGAGAGGATAATGAATTATCGGCGAAAAAGGAGAGATGAAAATGTGAAGGTTCGCTACTCATCGGCAACATGCTTGAGAGAGAGCATGGTTTTCACCCAGCTGAGTGAGAATTTCGATCTCTGCTTCTATGTCTGGTCGGTGATGGGTCATTAGGCCAAATTGGTTACTGTGGCCAAATTGGTTACTGTGCCCAATCTGCCTTTCATCCGAATGAGTGACTGGCAATTCATGAATTTCTTTTTGTCTGATTATTAGAAGTTTTGAGCTTCGATATACAGTCTCCCCATAGAGCGAGACTGGCAAATTATTCCAATTGAATCCATCATATGATGTACAGAGATTTGTAATGTTTGTTAAATATCTATCAGGCGTTTTAGCAAAGTTAGTATCTGCACTGATTTTGCCGCGAGTGCATGAAATTAATTACGAATCAACGTCGAACAAAATATGTTTACACATGAACAATCAACTGTTTCATGGAGGCGGCTTTTGGTGAAAGCAATCTGATTATAAATATGTTATAGAAATTATATTTTCATATAAAAAATTTCCAAATCATAAAGTGTATTGCAGAACCCTTTTCCAAATGATATCGCTAATGTTTTTCTGTGCACTGGATTAGAAAAATTGAGTGCAAGTGGAATGTCTTAGTCTGTTAATTTTTATTATTAAACACATGCAAACAAATTATATAAAATATACCAATACATTTACTTGTCAATCTTTTGGTTTAAGGTAGCACAGTTTTAAACTATCTAAAAATTTATCTTTTTACTCGTGTTGCTCGATTTTCTAAAAACAGCCCACTGAAGCTAGTTGTCACGAACGGTTCAGTGTTTAAGCTCCAAAAACAAATCAATTGCACTCGGTTGTCTTTTGTTATGATGTATGACCTCGAACAGTGCTGTAAAAAGTCAGCTTGTGCAATTGGATAAATTTTCCATCAACTTGGTTTAACAGCTAAATTTTTGAATTTGGTTTATGATAAAATGGCAGCTCTTGACAAATTCTACAACTTCAACAGTGCATTGTCTCCAAAGTATATAGTGTCATATTCACAGTCATATTCAAATGATATTTAATGATGAATCACATTTGAATATTCAGAAATTACGATCGCAAATCTTACGTTTTCAAACTAGAACAGTACATTGTGAACCAAATATATGGAAATAATCAAGCACAACAATTTCGTCATACGTGCTATTGTTAAAACCAGCTTTTGGAACGATTTTTTGGAAAATATTGAGCATTGGGTCAAAATTACTATATTCAGAACTGGTAGAGATTGAGGATGCATCGGATACACCTTGTTACGACAAACCATCAGGAACATTCTCTTTCGGCAGGGATGTCCATATCCTCAGCGTGGTAAAGAGAGTTTTCAATTTTTCCACACACTCTTCTTACCTCAACGAGAGCTCTTCTCTCTTGTTTATATTCACCACCGTGTTTGCATGCGGGTACCGCATGTGAGTGCAAAAAAAACTGGTTTTTATTCACACAACACTCGATTGCTCTAGAGTGAGAAGAAGAGCTCTCAAATTCACAGCAGCGAATGCAGATAAATTCCCTGACGCGTGCGCCCCAGTGATCTCACTGGCGTGGGCTCTTCCGCTAATATACATCAGTGATTGCAAATTTGCTTTGACGCTACATAACAAAAGGCGAAGAATGTTTCCTACCGCTTCCTTTTTTTGGACATTTTCTACAACTCCAGGTACGACCTCGCTCAGTGTACGCGGCAGCGTGACGGTGAGCGCTCTTGGCGAACACATGCGAGCACGTGAGCGATCGTTTAGAAAGAGAGTGGTTCACTCGCGCAGCCGTCCATACGGCGCACACTTTCACTCTGTCTAGTACCGCCGAGCAAAGCGCACTTTGCTTACGCGTTGATGCGCTCTCTGCCTGGCGGTACAGACAAAGGAAATCCTTGCGCTGATGTTGAATCACGCTCGTTATCATAAACAGAGAGCGTGAGTGCCAGTAATACAATTAGATACACAGCTCGAAAAAGAAGTGTGAATTTCTGTTTCATTTATGTGCATGATAATGGAGCATCTCAGAATATACAAATAAACATTATATATAGAGCGCAAAGTTCTGGGACATTCCATACATTGTCAATAAAGTTGTATGTAAAAGCTCGTTTTTGTTCCAACTATTTCATGCAAATTACTTCTTCGTGGGGAATGAAATAAAATTTTACATGCTCGGATATTTACATTATAATGAAAATTCGGATTTATGTTCTGTATACGATATTGAAAATGCTCGTTTTCCCCAACTTATACACATCGTACACACTTTTAAATTATGAATTTTACACGAGACGTAATTCATGTTTTTTTTTAAAGTCGGGGAACGTTAAGAAAGATTTCGAATAAAATTATGTCTCCTGAAACTGACATATACGCAATTCAACGAAAAATTTGTTTGATTGAATTTAGTTTCTCATCTATTTCAACTCATTCTTCTGTGCTAGAGAACGCTTGCATGTGTCGGTCTCAGGGGACATAAATTTACATGGCATTTTGGTGGTGTGTATGGTTTCTCATCCGGAGATCCTTTGAATGTTTTTGTTCGAAATGGTTGATTCGATGTGTTATTGTGACACTTTTGCTTTGTTTCTTAATAATTCTGGCCGGAATCATGTAAAACGCGGTATTTACAGATTACATTTCTTTAAAAAAAGTTGATTAACTGGTTATTCGAGATGCGTAAAATCACTAGTTGCAGCGGACTTTAGCAAACAACCGTTGGAAAAAAAAATCCTAAAATACAGAACGTTCGGAACAGTGGTGAACTACCTCATAAAAGGCAGGAAAAAAAACGGATGCTTGAATAGACAACAAAATCATACATGCAACACCAGGGTCACTATCAGGGGTATACAAGGGACAGCTTCCCTGATCATATCGCACAATGATGTAGTGCTGGCTACAGCTCTCTGAAGAGACTGCAGGATCCCATTTCTAAGTTCCTTTGTCCAAGTCATCCCCAAAAAAGGCAACCTCGGGTAAACTGCGAGTAAACGGTCTAAGTCCTACTAATCCTAGTATTAAGTCATCTTCTATATATATAAAACAGAGTGGCATACGTAAGACCGCGCATAACTCGAGAACGAATTGTCCGATTTATGCTGCCTTTGTTTTGTTCTGTTCGGGTAAGCCCAAGGAACATTTATAGAAAGAGAAAGTTGGAAAAAATATGGTAACAATGAAAGCTTCGAAAATGATAGATTTTCAATACATAATGAATGTTTTTTTTTATCGAGTTATCCTTGACATGCGACGTAGATGATGTTGACATTGCGTAATTTCGTAGCCTACATGAGGAATTATGGGCGTGCAGACTTATGAATCACATTTACTTGCAACCCGAAATGGACGGAAATATCTCAGCACTTGATACCCGGCCAATTCATTTAAGTACGTTTGCAAAAACTTGAACAAGGGCAGCAATATGGCAGTTTTCGGAATTGCTGCTCCGGATGCGAACGACATATTGATGTGATATCAATTGGGCCGTTGCGTGAGTAGTAATGAGGCGATCATTCCCGATTCACGAAAGCTACCTGATTATTGTCTTTTTGGCTGTCCACTCAGAAAGTGGATAACGTGTCTACTTTACGGAAGCAAACACAGCCAATAGAGCCAGTTGACCACCTACCACGACTTTGCAGTTTTTTCAACACCTAAATTGAACACCAAATCCTGCAATGCACAATGCATTCAATCGAGAGTTGGAGCGTGAAAAAGAATACGATCAAGACGCTTTGAGACAGGTGGTTCGAACTCTTCAGCAAAAGGACGTTTATGACACTTGGATGAATGTGATTGACGACCCAATTGGGACATTTTTTCATCGATGCACCTGGTGGAACTGGCAAAAAGAACCTTATTTCATTACTATTGGCTTCAGTGCGTTCAAGATCAGAAATTGCACGGTTGCCTCTTCAGGAACTGCAGCCACATTGTTGAAAGGCGGTCAAACGGCTCATTCTGCGTTGAAGCTGCCGTTGAATCTCCAACTGACTGACAAACCGACGGAAGAATTCGGCAATGGCGAAAGTGTTGCAGTGTTGTAAGATCGTCATCTTGAACGAATGCATAATGACAAACAAACGAACATTGAAGGCACTCGAACGAACTTTGCAAGATCTGCGCAGTAACACGGGACCTTTTGGAGGCGCCAAGATTTTGTTGGTAGGTTATTTTCGCCAAATACTACCTGTCATTCCACGATCAACGTCAGCGGATGAAATCAACGCTTGTTTTAAGCTTTCTTATTTGTGGCGATATGTAAAGACGCTATAGGTGACGACTGCCGTATGCCGAGATTTTTTCTAATCAATAATTATCAATCAATTATTGTTGGTGATTGGCAATGAAGAAATACCTCTTGACGTTTCCACCGAAATGATTTCGTTCCCTCCGAATTTCTACTATTTCACAACGACGAAAGTGGAATCCTTACGAGTGTTTTCCTAAACATCGTCCAAAATTATGAGAACCACCATTGGTTGAGTGCACGTGGGATTTTGGCAGCAAAAAATAAGTATGTCAATTATTTGAATTTCGTAATTTAAAATGAATTATCTGGAAAATTACGTTCAATCAACTTAATTGATTATGTGACTAATCCGGACAAAGTAACCAATTATTCAACCGAATTCCTGAATTCATTAGATTTACCAGCATTACTACCATATAATTTACGACTGAAATTGTGTAATTTAACAAGATTGATCTTAAAGGAACCTAAGACTTATGTCATTCAAGCAATAATGCTCAAAGAAAAATTCAAGTGCGAGGAAGTGTTCATTCCAAGAATTCCACTTATTTCGAACAATTTAGCTTCCGAGTTAAAACGAAAAGTGTTTCATGCAATCAATATCTAAAACTCGAGTGTCATAATCTGTTATCAATCGCGAATGAACGATAAAAAAAATTAGTTGACAAAAAAGCCAAGCATGACTTAAAACTACTCAAAAAAAATTAAACATAAATGCTTAGAACTATTTGAATCATAAAAATTGGTTAGAGCAGAACAAAGTTCGCCGGGTCAGCTAGTTACATTATAAAAAAAAAACAATTGCAAGGTGTAGCCCGATTGTGTTGTTCAAACTGGTGACGCAGGACTACGCTGCTAAATGTAAGTCATTTTGATTGCACAACGCAATATTTTTCGAATTAATATTCTTTTTGATGGCTATTTAGACAAGGCTTGACATTTAAAAAAAATCAATAGTATGTAATTTTTTCTGGAGTATATATTATGGCAGGTCGTCTTTACATCGCTCTCTACCGGATTATGCATGTTCCAGGATTTTCTTATTGCATCCCCTGGAGCGCTATCCCATGCGTAAGCCACCCAAAAAATAGCATCTTTATGGTGATATTTTTAACATTCTTGTGGAATTCCCCAGTTTGGCCCATCATCGCTTGCATAAGAGTTTTTCGGTAGTGTGCTTTGATCATAAGTATTATATTCTGGTTCTTGGGTTGAACAACAGCTGTCGTGTTAGAAGATAGAAAGTTGGTCCAGATATTTTCATCTACGGTTTGTAATTCTCCGCCATTGAAATGAGCAGAGCAATTATCAAGAACTAACAAGACCCTAACAGACCGATTAGATCCTTTCAAAAATCTGGTGATGCGAGGCACACATTCCTCATAAAACATTGTTTAAACAAAAATCTTGTCATCCAAGCATTATTTAAAGCCGAGTTATGTACAGGAATTTACCAAACATACTTCAGTGTCTTTGGTTTTTGAGATTTACCAATCAACATTAATGAAAGCTTCAATGATCCATCCATGTTGGAGCATGGCATGAGGGTAACTCGTTCTTTTGATACCTTCCGTCCCGGAAGTATCGTTATCGACGAAAGTGGTAATTGGAGTGTTCTCAAAGTACAGGCACTTTCATCCGCGTTGAAAATTTGGCATGGTGACAGTTGCGTATCTCGCATTTTTTTTTTCGAAAAGTTGTTGACGTATTCTTCTACAGCCGCTACATTTCTCGACAGCTTTTTTCCAGTCATTTTGAACAAACGAATGTCATGTCTTTTGGTGAACTTATTGATGTATCCATGCTTTGCTAAATATTTAAGTGCAAAAACAGTACGACTTTGCCCCTTTTATTTTCAATAAAATCAATATATTTATGGATTGATCCTTCTGACTGCACTGCTTTTTCTCTGATTTTCTGCTTCGATTGTCTGATTTTTGCAATTGTTGATCGAGATTGAATGTTATGCTTTGCCATAACTTCTCTGGTGTTCATTCCGTTTTCGATATCCTCAATGATCCGTAGCTTGTTAGCGATTGAAATGACAGCTTTTAGGCGCTTCAGTCAACTATTTACACAGAAAAAAATAATTGTTTTTAACAAGCGCGTAAAATTTGCCCTCGTGTAATTCCTAGCCAAAGGAGCGTAAACAACAATATTGTTTGCAATATTTCATACAACAGGCTCGATTCAGGCGTTATCTGGCTTAAATTTACATGAAATATCCCTTTATGTTCTTCCAAATCTAGCATTCTCTATATGTGCATTAGGTAACGCAGAAAATTCAGTGTTTCTTTTTATCTGTGTAGTTTGTGTTTTTGTTTCATTTTTAACTCTCAAAACCAATCTACGTCGTTCCAGCAAATCAGATATAAGCATTACGAGGGCAACGCAATCAATACCAAGTCCTAAGTAAGGCCGTTACAAATATGTAAATATGTAAGAAGGGTAAAAATCTAAGCTCGTGACTGTACTTACTATTGAATCAAAATGTATGTACTATCGAGTGTAAGTACTATCGAGGTAAAATGTACGTACTATTGAGGGTGCGTACTATCGAGGGTACGTACTCTCGAGGGTATGTACTATCGAGGTATACCTGTAGTATGGATTTCAATGACAGTGTGAAACTTGACTACACTGACAATAATTCCATGGTTGTACCAACAGTTGAATCATGATCAAGATGACTATTACATAAAATGTTTACATTGTCGAATTCACCACGTTCGTGATATTATTGACTATGGTCATGGTTACAAGGATTATTCCAACGTTATAGTGAATATAAAATCAATCAATTTTACATAGTCGGTTCAAAAGCACTATACTGCTATAGTTATCCTAACCCTCCTGAATGGTAAAATTAACTATTAAACTTTTTCCTGTGTATAAAAACTAGCTATGAAGCCTTGTATGAAGCAATTATCGAACCGAATAGCAAAGTTTGCACATTAGAACAGATTGGTCTCCGACGGTTTTCACGGTTCGGTTGTATTGGTAATCGGAAATGTTCGAAAGAGCGAAACGATGAACAAACTGTGTGCGTGTTTGAATATTGATTGCTGATGATGAGTAGAGAGCATGTGAAATAAAAGTATTGGTAAGAGCTTCCCGTGTATGAGACAGAGAGAAAACGAACGACTTGTGTCGTTTCGGATTTGGTGGCAGGGATGCCATATTTACAGACATGCCTGTAAACTTGCAGACTTTTCATTTTTGTTACAGACTTTTGTAACGATGCAAACATTTAGCAGACATTTTACTTATGTTGAGACTTTTACAGACATTTGAAATATATTTCAAATTTCAAATAAAGATATTTGGGTGCACTGAAATTGTTTTTAAATGGCAACTATAGGTTGGTTCTGAAAAATATTTTTTACCAAGAGGGCTTTTTACCAAAAGGGCTCTTCTGTAACGTAACGATATATTTAGGAATTTTATTGCGTGAAATAGAACAACGACTTCCCAAAATAGATCGTTTTCCGTAATAGATAAAGCAATTCCTCAGCCCTTTTCATCCACACTTTTTGAGTATCGTCGTTGGGCAAATGCTTGTATTTTCCATACACAAAAGACACAAGCACTGTAAGAAACGACACAGAACCATGAATACTATTTGTTAACATTATGAAACGTTGAGAAAAATTGTGCTAAAATATCGGGGTATCTCGTTTTCCTACAAGGGCGCATTTGAATCACGATTCCCCTTTTTTATCCTTCTGCAAATGCGCTGAGTGCTTCGACAAAGAATAACATAAAGATTCGGAAGAGCTAATTTTTCCTCTAGGTAGAAAACCAGCTTCAGATTTGGGAAAAGTAATATGGACTTATAGTTTTCCGCGAGCAGTTTGAATTCAATCTGACGTTACAATAATCACATATTATCACTCCGTTGAATGCTCGAATGAACTGAGCTATGTTAATCACAAATGGCAGCATACAAATGAAGCTGTCTTCTCCATGTTCAACAGGAACGCAATAAACCGCTATTACATTTGGCAGACGAGGCATTATGTCCAGACTCCTTTCAACAAATTTGCATTAAGTATAGCATATGTTCGCTCCGGTTGATAATCGTCGTCTAACCTCGTATGTCTGGATGTCTGACACCGTCTATTTCCCAGGTTGTTTGTATTTAATTTGAATTGCTATCCCAACTCAACCTTCTTGTATACGAGCAGGTTGCTGTCGTACGTGATTGCGTGCATGCGTATCAACTGGTCCTTTTTAGCTTTGTCTGTCAACACCTGACTACGTAAGGTACACATGAAACTTACACGCACCATGTATGCCAACCGACACATCTGCAGATGAAAGCAATTAATTGTTAAGGTATTGGTATACATCTGAAGGAAAGTTACCCAAAACTTGGCAAGTAATTATATTGGATGTGACACGGCACCCGTGAGGTCTCTGCAAGTTTGCCTAATGACGACAACTCCCAAAAGTTGTTAATTGGATGAAAGTTTGGAACCAGGTGAAAGTGTAATGTATGCTAAATTTGTAGGTGCTTTCAATTAAATTCGCAGATCACTGACTGGAAGAATGTCATCAGCTTGATATCGTCCCTATAGCTGCTAACTCAACTTATAATTAAATAAAGATCGTTCAGTTCATCAAATTACACGTTTCTGCACCATTGCATCGCAAAAGCTATAAATTAATTATAACAACCCAAAACTACCGGAGGGGTGAGAAAGGTGTATCGATAATTTGCGTACAACCATCTGAACAGAAGCTGTGAACAAACTCTGTCCAACAGGTACTCGTCATTGGCAAACAGACAAAACCCCAAGGAAACGTCCTATTTCTTCGATAGCACTTGTGTTCATTATACTGATATCAATCTAGGGAATGGATCTAACTTTTTGCACTCCTCATGGCGAAGAAGATTCTCTCTCTCTCCCTTAGCAAGGACATCATCGTCTACAAAAAGCACATCGGAAGCAACTCTCGGTGTAGACATTGAGAAGGTAATTAGAAGCAATTAGTACGCTCTGATAAGTACAGCAGTGCTGGTGTTGCGATGGGACCATCCGGAGCTAACGACTTATTTGCTTGGAAAGTATCGTAGCTGAACATCTCGACGAGTTACACAATGCCCCGAGAAGGGGATGATTTTGTCTTGTTCTTCTTGTTCCACTGCCTTGCGAAGTGCAACAGAACAGGATGATGATGTAATTGAACTTGGAAGGCCCTCCAAGCGACCGAGCCGGGACGACAAAAGTTGGACGCAATCCAAGCACTGCCGGGCTGACTTCGTGGACTTGCTTTGTTGAATAATTTAAGCGTCCCTTTATCAACCGCCATTGGAAGAGAGAATGTCATTAGGGATATTTATATTCACCTCAAATTCCGGAAGTAAAAATGATCGCGAGGTAGGGAATCAAACTTCAACCACGACATCTTCATATCAGTCAATTCGCTGCTCCTCACAATTATGTGACAGAGGACAAATGAAAAATATACGACACTTCCCCCGGCCCTGCCCTTCGATTGAAGTTCTCCGGTGATAAAGCACATCATCCCCATCGTCAGTCTGCCACCGAGCCAAATGCCTATCATAATGTAGGTCATATTTCAAACCCCACAAGAGCATAGCTTATAAATAAAAGCAAATTTTCGTACTCGTTATGACGAGTGCTTGAGTTGGGTTGTACATGAGGACCGAAATAAAAAAACATCATCACCAAACTAGATGAACCTGATAAAAGAAGAAACCACCACTCACCTGATGCCTCCCACGTTGAGAATGATACGATTTTCGCCATCCATCGCGTGCATCTGCTGCTTGTCCTCTTCTGCTTGGCTTGCTCAGCGTTAAATCATTTTCATAATTCATGACAGTCCATTTGTTCGCTCGGTTGGAGGGTAATTTTTTTCGCTCACTTTTTATGCACTCTCACTGGTTACAACTTTTGTGCTCCACTTTGGGCCGTGTTCTCTATGCCAGGACCAACTGTGGTTTGTCCAGCTGAAGCATTTCTACTAGATTGGATCTCGTCATTTCATAGTTTGCTTTGTTTTTGCATTTATTGTTCTGGAAAATTACACCGGGGCATTGCGAGGAGTACTTTTTCAAGCAAGGATTTTCGGAGGAAAAAATTCATTTCACATTGAACAAAGGAAGCAATGGTTGAAATTGCTGAATTATGTGAGCTGTTCTAGAGGGAACATCAATGATTTACTGGGAAATGTAAGGCTTCCAAGGGCGTCATTTGGGTGCTATTTCCAGTCAGATTGTGTTGGGAAGTTCAAGAGGATTTTCGACGATTTCATATAATTCGACAAAGATTTTCCATTTGGAACTAACTGACAAACGTAAACAATTACTTATTCATGAATCAATCCATGACGGTAATAAGCTCACCTATCTGATAGAATTGGAAACTTACATGGGTAGCCTTTGTGCCAAGAGAGATATACGGAAGAAGTCATTGTTTACGTTTGTCAGTTAGGCCCTAATGAAAAATCTGTTTCGCATTAAGTTCAAACGTATTGTTGTCTATTGCAGCCCCAGAATTCAACCCGATTGCTAAAACATATTGCTTCACTTTGGTACATCGATTGTTATTAGAAAACTAGAAACATTAAAACTAACACTTCACTTGATCAGATTTTCAAAATAAAAACATGAAACACTTTTTCAAACTGTCCCTAGTAAACGGTTGGAAATCCCTTTAAAGTCCTCTAGAAAAAGCTAATCCTCTGACATATAGGCCTTATTCGTTTGCGTCTAACAGACTTTTTAAGTGTCGAGTGCTTGAGTTAATTTTGACTATTACTTAGATTAAGAGTAAATTCCTAAGCAAAGTAAACACTTAAGTAAAGCAAAAACAAACAAGTCATTAACTATACATAGACATAGAATTTATGCTTCTACGTTATGTTTTATGCTGCTTTTTTTATGAACGTACGACCGCTCATCTCTGGTGCTGCAATAGAGAAACTCTAGCTGCAGCCACTTCCATGAGCCAGGAAGTATCATATGGTAATAAGCTGGGGTCATATGGCAATCCTTTTTCTTGATATAAGCCTACTGTTTGATTTCAAGAATGCAAGAAACCTGAAGCCTTCCCGTTCTCGAGAAAAAAAAAAGGTGTAACGTATGCATTTAAGAAAAATTGACAAATTTTATCAATTTTTCAAACGATTTGAGGTTGTACGGAATCAAATTGTACCACATTTAAATGGCTGTAACTTTTTACCCGGTGAGTATTTTCTATTTAAATTTTGGGTGGCATGAGTTCAACGTGTATTTGTTTACGCTGTGTTTCACAAGCAGATGTGCAATCGTTGTGAAGACGGAGTCGGAAGAACCGTAGCGACCCCCAGAAATTTTGCGCACGTACCTCGAAAATCCGGATCTTTCTCATCGTCCCATCAGCAGGAAGTTGGGAATGGTACATTCTACGGTGTCTCGTGTTTTAAATCGGCACCACGAACGTTTGACCACAAGCGGGTAGTTCAAGTATTCAAGAGGAATCCCAACAGTTCAGTTCGAGATGTGGCGAAGAAAATGAATCTAACCAAAACTTTCGACAACAACAAGATGCGAAAAAACGTACAAAGTCCAAAATGCGCCTAATCACGATGAACGGCAGAATACGGTAGGTAAAACACGTGCACGGAAGCTCTACACCCATATTGACGAAACCACATTGCCTCGTTATGGATGATGAGACGTTTGTAAATGCAGACTTCCTGCAGATTCCGGAGCTCCAATTTTTCACTGCTCATCACAAATTCGATGTCCTTGAGGACGTTAGAAAGCAGAAGATGTCAAAGTTTGCCAAAAATATATGATTTGGGAAGCAATTTGCTTGTGTGTAAAGCGCAGCACCCCATTCGTGACAACTGGAATGGTAAATAGGCAGATGTACCTAAAGGAATGCCTCCAAAAGTGTCTACCTCCTCTTCTGAGGTCACACGATGGTCCTACGATTTTCTGGTACAAGGCTAAGGAGGTCAATTTCGTGCCGGATCATCTCAACCCCCCGAACGCGCCGGAACTGCTACCAATTGAAAGGTACTGAGCCATCATGAAGCAGGCACTTCGGAAGCATCATAAGAAAGTGAAATCGGAAGAAGATATGAAGCAAAAATGGATTGCCACGCAATAAAAAAGTTGGTCCAAATGTTGTACAGTACTTTATGAGTAGTGTAAAGAAGAAGGTACGCTCATTTGGATATGGAATTGAAATTGAATAAAACAAACATGGGAACATATGCATACTCCCTGAAAGCTTGATGATGATTGGTTGAACGGGCGAATTTTGCCGAACATTTGTGTGTGTCGCAATTTGATTCCGTACACCCTTTACCCTGACACCCCTAGTGGTGAATCCACCTACGCATCGCCGATCGAAGCAACCGTGAACTGACTGAACTAAAAAAAAAAAAACTGTCAGCGTTATCAGTTAATTTGTAGTTTGATAGCTAGTTCGTACTACCCGGTCCAACCCGGAACGATGAAGATGGATACCGTAAGACACTTTGTGTCCGTCGGATGTTGTAGAGCCGATTCAGCATTTACAACATCCTCTCACTACTGGAGAAAGTCCAGAGCGTCGATCGAAGGCCTGATTCCACCACCCGACAGTGCTGCGCGATCTTTAAGTGCAGCAGAAGCGTCAGAGGAGGACCGACATCGTCGTTCCGTATCTTGGGCCGAGAGGTTGTTGGAACAAGTCAAACGGTGAAGAAGTAACTGGGCAAGATGTACATTGCAAAGCGTAAGTGTCAGTCGAGACCGGCCGCGGCTGAACAGCAGACAATGGCCCAGAAATAGCAACTGAATGTTCCGGTGAATAACATCTCTCCGGCGAAGCGCAACATCGTGGTCATAATGGATGACGAACCCAACATAATGCTGGACGGCAACGACTTACAAGGAGACTCACATTAAGTCCTCAAATATGTATCCCGCAACAAGTTTCCAAGAAGGTTCTTCTGTGGCTGACGTTCAGCGAGAAGGGAAACAAGATGTTATTTGCGGCAAATGTGGTGATATACAGTAGACGAATTTCACGTCACCTCATCCAGTGGTTGGCAGCACTCTCTCATAATCCAATGAGACTTTGTGGGTGTGTAGACAATGTCTTTTCAAAATTTAAGTAGACTACCATTTGAAGAGAGCTTAACTTTTCTGAGCTATTTTTTTTTAAAATTAACATAACTCAAAAAAGACAAGACTCACAAAAAAGAGATGTTTAAGAGACTTTTAGAAACTCATCTGAACTTTCATGACAAAAAATGTTAAAATGTAAATCGATTCATTCACACTAGAAAAAAAATATTTTAAATTTTTATGTCAATTTGCAAAAAATATGATTAAAGTTGGTTGGCTTCTGTGGGGTTGTAAGGACCAAATAATAAGGCGAGTTGGCGCGAAACACGGTCCAAATTGACATGAAAAAAAATGTGTTAGAAAAACTTTTTATTCTTGAAAGTGCCCATCTTGCAATGTATGGTGAACTTTAAAATCATTATATTGCCTCTATGAAGAAAAAAATTCGTCCAATACTAAGATAGCCATTTTTGCAAATTGACTGTAAATTTTGAATATTGTTTTGGCGTGTGAGTATCGATTTAACGTTCAGACGGTTTTCTAAAAGTCACCCATGCATCACTTTTTTGTATGTCTTGTCTTTAATAAGTTATGTTGATTTAAATAAAATCGACCACAAAACTAAAGCCTTCTTCAAATGGTAGTCTAGATAATTTTTGAAAAAAAATGCAGAGTATGCAAAATCGCTTAAAAAGACGTAGTCTATACACCCAAAAAGTTTCATTGGAGTCTCAGAGGGTGCTGCCAACCACGAAGACGAGTGGCGTGAAATTCGTCAATACGTAATGCGAGCTGGCAGTATGCCACCTTCATCAAGAAGTATCACACCAGAAAGGATGTGGTCTTTTGGCTGGACCTGGCATGTGGCCATTATGCCAAGTAATCACTGGAGTAGATGAACCGGATGAAGATAAACGTTGCACCGAAGACTGCAAACCGAAGACCGTGTTGGTACTAAATATATTCTAGAAACATTATTTATTACACTCAGAAAATTTTTCTACCCAGAAACACTGCTTTATTTGTGAGAGTGTTAATTCACAGCTTTCAAAATATCATCTGTTTTCAAGTTATTAAGCTAAGTGACGTTTTACTCACGCACACATGTGTGTCTATCGTCGTGTAATTCAGGTCCGCGGTAGAAAAGTTCTTTTTGACAAATGTTTGTTATGTTTTCGTCCAAAACGCACTACCACATTTCCAGAAGACACACTACCACACCCAGGCGTGATAAGTTTAATGCAATTCCGTTATGAAAATAGCTCGTGCACCAAGATTGCGGGATGTTTTTAACAGTTTATTGAAATTATTCCAAGTATTTGTGTTTTAAGTGCGTAGATTAGCTGTTTTGTAGGTGTTCCACAAATGACCATAAACAGACCGTTTTCCACAGCGATGAAACACTTCGTGTTAAGGCAGTTTCTTTTTTGTTCAACAATTTACAGACCCCATAATCTAATACGGTTCCAGTACTGCACCGACTCTATAGAGCAAGCGATTCTCGAAGCACGAAGGACACGACTAAAAGACTCCGTTTTATAATCCTGTGACCTGTGCCGACATATTTAGACACTTCTTACAAACAATAGACGTCAATTTTGCGAGCAAATGAAGAAACACTCTTCGGAACATGGTCAATGTGTATTGCCATGGCAAGATTCCAACGAACCCGAATATGGATTTACAGGAAAAATGACACGATTGGTCAAAGCAAAAATTGAGCTAGTGATGACTGTCGTCCGAGTCTCAGGGACGCTCTCGAGACTTTTTGAATCTCAAAGGCTTTGAACGTATTTAAGCAAGGTGTGTTCGGTATTTAACATTGCATTGTAGGGTGTGATTCAAAGACCGGGAAAAGACGACGTTGATATGCCGATACATCAGATTTAAAGCCGGAGCTAGAATAATTAATGCGTAACAACCACAATCCATAAGGATAAGAAGCTCATGAGAAGACAATGTTAGCCTACCACAACGAGTTCAGATCGACGGTGATGAAATTGAGGCAGTAGATGAACTCGTGTATCTGGGTTCATTGGTGAACACGAAAAACGACACCACCAGAAAAATAAAAAGGCATATTATGTCTCTTTGGGCTCCGTAGGACGCTAAGATTGAACCAAAGCTCACTAAACTACAAAGTTGACCATCTACAATACATTAATTAGACCGGTAGTCCTCTACAACCACGAATCATAGAAATTGCTCGTGAAAGACCAACGCACCCTGGGTGTCTTTGAACGGAAGGTATTGCATATGAACTACGGTGAAGTTAATGGAGGCAAATGAACTACGAATTGCATCAGTTACTGGGTGAACCTCCTATCGTTCACTCCGCTAAAATCGGTAGACTACGGTGGGCTGTCGTTAGAATGTCTGTCGACAACGAAGCTTAAATGATTCTCGGTAGCAAATGCAAAGAGCACAAGAAGAAGCAGGACGCAACGAGTAAGGTGGATCGATCTAGTAAAAGGTGACCTGTGGACTAGGCCATCCCTTATTTTGAAAAAAATGGCCAAGTCAAGAATTCCACCTCTTGAAATGTTCATCTGAACTAGAAAACTAACATACTTAAATTTGAAGACCGTACGTTGACGTTAAGTGATCCCCCAACGGACCTAAAGAAATGCTAGTTCGGGTAACTACCCACGCGGTGGCAAGCACGCTACTGTAGAGTACGGTCTTGCAGGTCGACCAATATCAGTGTCATCAGGTTGATAACATTTTATGTTTGTTTTATTTTTGTATTTTTTTTTTTATTATCAATGTTGTTTGGGTCTCTATATCATCAGTACACCAGTTTTTAGGTACAACAGTCACCCGTACTAGCATTTCTTCAGATCCGTTGAGGGAGCACTTAACGTCAACGTACGGTCTTCAAATTTATGTATGTTTGTTTTCTAGTTCAGATGAACATTTCAAGAGGTGGAATTCTTTACTTGGCCATTTTTTTCAAAATAAGGGATGGCCTACTGTGGACCCCCCGCAGACTATATGGCTGGCAACGTGCACGCATGAACCGCATAGAATGGAGACGACTTCTGTATACAGCAGTCATAAGACAACTTCTGTTTACAACAGTTACATGTGTCCATTCACTCTCGAACTCTCGAACTCAGCTAATTCTCGAACTGTCACGCGAACCATCTGACGAATTCGTTAGTGAGGGCATGCAATGCAACCTGCAATGCCGAGGAAACTGGAGCCATGGAACAAGCGGCACCCAATTTACTGGTAGAATGGGCGACTCGGACCAGAAGATGGGTCCAGAGAGCTAAAACCGCAGTAGACAGAGGGGTACGTAGGGTGATGTTCTGGACGGGAGATAAGACTGAACAAGACAAACTGCTATCAAATGGGGTGACACTTACTGCATTATAATGGCGAAGATCATTGTGAGGCTTAACGATGGCTGCAGAGCTATGTCCAAAAAAACCTTAGATTATCGAAGATGGACTTTTCCCGACGCACGATCTAATGACGTACACCGAACGGCGAAGAATAAGGAGATAACACTGAGGACACGGAAGGTTTGTACGAGTAGCTGGAGGCAGTGACGGGAGGGCTCAAGATGAAGAAGGAACCAGATGGAATCCCTAAACTGGCTCTGAAAGTGGCGGCTCAAGCGTCTTCGGACATGTTCATGGATGTGCTTCAAAAGTTTATAACGCAGGCCATTTCCCGGAAAGGTATTACTGCCAAAGCCAGGAAAGCCTCCGAGGAATCTAGCATTGTATTATTGCTCGATACGCTCGGCAAACTCTTGGAGAAGATCATCCATAACAGGCTGACGAAATTTACGGAGAGTGAACATCGGGCTATGGAGAATGCAATTCGGTTTCCAGAAAGAACACTCTCGGACAGTGGTCGATACAGACGTAAAGTTGTCTAAACAGAACCGATTTATATTACGCCGTTGTAACGATCGAAGTTAAGGACGCCATCAATAGCGCCAGCTGGGAAGTTATTGCCGAGTTGCTGCACAGAATGAGAGTTGCTGATTACCTGTACAGAACTCTGAAGTGTTACTTTCAGAACCGGGCGCTGATCTATGAACCTCCGTGGGGTGGATGTCGGTGAACATTACGGCGAGAGTTTCACAAGGTTCCATCTTTGGACCAACACTTTGAGACGGAATGTGGCTCGTTGGCTTTGCGGAAGACATCGTATTATCAGTGACCGGTAAAAGATTGGAAGAAATGCTGGTGACCGAAGCAACCTGGATGCCTGGATCAAATCTGCAAATAGCCCACGACATAACGGAGGTGCTTTTGGTCAGCAACTGCAAAGCGGTGCAGCGAGCAGAGGTCACCGTCGGAGGACAATCCATAGCCAGGAAGGGCGTGCTGAAGTACCTGGGTGTGATGGTAGACGGTCGGCTAAACTTCAACAGCCACCTAGTAGATTATGCCTGTAGGAAGGCGGCGAAGGCCATCAATGCGAAAGCCACAATCATGCCGAATAGCTATGGACCTAGCAGTAGTTAGCGGCGTCTACTAGCTAGTGTGTCGTCATCAATAATGCGATACGGAAATCCAGCCTGGGTTGCAGCGCTGCAATACAAAGAGAAACTGGGCTAAGTTGAACAGTACGTTCAGGCTCATGGCCATACGAGTCGTGAGTGCGTACCGAACTGTTTCGTCGGAGGCAGTATGCGTCATTGCCGGAACGATCCCAACTGGCATCACTCTGGGGGAAGATAGTCAGTGTTATTAGGGGAGAACGAAGTGAACGGCCGATGGACGCTTCAGCTAATACTGGATCGGTCAATCTGCATAAAGCGGACGCACGGAAAGGTAAACTTCCACTTAACGCAGTTCCAGTCTGGTCATGGTTGCGTCAGGCAATACTTGCATTGATTCGCACACGCAGTGTCACCTTTCTATCCGGAGTGCTTATACGTCCAAGAGACACCGGAGAATGTGGTCTTTGGCACCCCACAATTCGGATCATAGCGAAGCGAGAGGGTTGCCATCAGTGGGGCAGATAAAGGGTGTTTCGATCAAAATTTGGTCGACTTAAACTTGAAGCATTTCCTTTCATCGTGCATTAAAATCTTTTGCACACACCTCATTTTGAAGAGTGCGTGTAACATCATGCCGCTATTTTGATTTTGAGATTTGCTCTTCAGTTATCAAAATGTCGTCGATGGAAGAGAGGCAACGCATCAAAATTTTGCACGTGCATGGCGAAAATCCAAACTATTCTCACGCTAAGTTGACGAAATTGTTGAATGTGGCTAAAACAACTATTACTAATGTATGAAAAGTGTTCGGTGAACATGTGTCGAGTCAGGAAAGCTGGATGGGGGGTGGGGGGAATCGAAAGCCGGAGGCCACAGCAACGACTGAAAGAGTTGCCCGCTGTTTCTAACGGAACACCAACCTATTCGTCTGGGAGGTCGCAAAGAAGCTGGGAGTGGCGGCTTCAACCTTGGATAAAGCTAAAAAACGAGCTGGACTATCGACTTACAAGAAAGTGGTGACTCCAAATCACGACGATCAACATAATACGTCGGCCAAAGCACGATCGCAAAAGTTGTACACGACGATGATGACGAAGTTTCATTGCGTGGTACAGAACGATGAAACTTACGTCAAGGCAGAGTTTTAACAGCTTTCTGGACAGGAATTGTATACGGCAACAGGACGGGAAAAGGTGGCAGATATTTTCAAGCACATTAAACTGTCAAAGTTTAAGAAGAAATATCTGGTGTGGCAGATCATCTGTACCTGTAACTTGAAGAGCAGCGTTTACATTGTTACCGGAACTGTCAACCAGGAAATTTATCTGAGCGAGTGCCTACAAAAACGTCTACAGTCTTTCCTGAAGCAACACAATTGTTCCGTTCTATTTTGGCTGGATTTGGCATCTTGATATTATCGAAAAAAGGTCATGCTGCCATCCACCAAGGACAAGAATCCTCACAACACGCCAGACCCTCACCCAATCGAACAATATTGGGCCATCGTCAAGCGGAACCTTAAGAAGACTCAAAAAGCTGTTGTGAGCGAGGAACAGTTCAAGGCAAACTGGCGTTCTGGGGCGAATAAAGTGGACAAGGAGATTGTACAAAATCTTATGGCAAGTGTTCAACGAAAGACTCGGCAACTCCCATTCGGTAAAAAGGAAGCTTTGCTGAGTATTTCTCCTGTATTCTGTATTAACTGAACTTGAAAAAGAAAAAGAATTTGACTTTGATCGACTCACACACAATACTGTTTGACAAAATTTTGATTGGATCACCCTTTACCAGCTCTGTTAACGTCCTCTATTGAATGTGTCGTGACAAAAGTGCGTGGAATGCAACTAACGGATCTGCAGCGGATCTGCGATTAACGGATCTGCAGTGAAAATGGTGATAAAATCAAGAAGCAAGTGATTGAGCGGAGTAGTTGGTTGTCGGTCTGGGGCGATGTCCCAACGTCGGGTAGATGGTAGATATCATAAGTGAATGGTAGCCTAATGGATCAGCTAGTAGGAGCTGAATGATCCAATTGAGGTAGGTGGAAGATAAATGATTCAAGCAAGAAGTAGGAACTAAATGACTCAGAGCGCATAGTGGCTGAGTGGCCAAGATCCACGTTAAGTTAAACCATTGGACAATCCCGGGGGGTTCTGATGGTGCAACAAGAATGCGGGTTTTAGTGGGATCAGAATTCGGCATATTCTCAAAATCGACCCTGACCACACTCTGATACAGTGCACGATGGCCAAGTTTAAGTCTAAGTGTTGGGTTAGTTCTTATAGATTTCAATCAACCTTGTAAAAGAAACTGTGAAAGTCTGTTAAATTTTATTTGTGGATTTCATTGCATCCTTTACGAAGTGGGTTTGAATAATCTCAGCTTTTTCTTCTTGAATGTATTATAGAAATATTGTAGATTTACTGCTCTATTCATAACCTAAACTACAACTGTGACCTCCTTTCAAAAGTGCTGCGTACTGTAATTTTGAGAAACGTTAGATACAATTTTTGAATCGGTTTTAGTAAAAAATAAAAATTAAATTAGAAAAACTTTATGTAAGTCATTTTTCTGATCACTAGTTCAAACGAAATAAAACGCGATGCTTCGCTAATATTTCGTGTCTTCCCTGATTTTTAAATGAATTTAAGAAATTTGGCTGAGCCCTAAGTTTTCCATAACCGTGGGAAACAATAGAAATTTTTAAGACAGACCTCAAACGGAGGATTTACATCAATATTTTCGTGGCCAAAAAGGATATGAAGAACATGCCAACATCCATTTTTTCATCGGACATGATTATGGTTCCGATCAACCGCCTCAAACCTACCCGGAAACCGACTTGTGGAATGACCGCAGACTGTGAGGCCGACGAAGTGTAGCCATGGACTGTGTGATTTTGAGACGACTTTTTCGTACAGCAGAGGTCACCCAAGCGTCAGCCGGAGTGATAAGGAAAGTATGATGAAAAGTTTGTAGGTTTGCTAACAAAAGTTTTAAAGTGGTACAATTTTTATAACTCAATAAATCCACGTAACATTTTCCATAGCACTAATAAATTGCCCGGCTTCCCTCACATGCACCTATAAGCCCGTAGCCTTAGCTTCCGGCCGAAACAAAATTCAAACAATGCTCTTCTTTTTTTCGAAACATGCCGTCTGATTTCCAATCATCGCACATTCTTCATATTCACCGCGAGCCTGGTACATTCTACTCGAAGTAGAAATAGGAAGTGCACAAAATTTGCAATCAAATTTACATCACTTTTCGCGGTATTTTTCCACCTAACGACTGCATCCAACATTGCGGGACATTTTTTTCGGCGCACTTTTGTACAATCGGAACTTTCACATGTGCGCCCGATTCAAACACACAACGGCGGCACAGGTTGGGAAGGAAGTCCTCCGTCCTCGTTTCATCTGCGAAGGCAGCATTCGAATTTTGTGGCTGCAGGTGGTTAGTGTGTTGTACGATGCTAGGATGATTACGGCTTCCGGAGTCGATTCACTGTGGCACTGGGCTGCACACTACTGACGGATCGAAAAAAGAAACTCAACGAGGTTTATGATTTATGCCGTTGGTTATTTATATATTCATTTTGTTGAGTGCAATTTTTTATGTGCCTTTATCGTTTCTGGTTTTTTTTTCGAGAAAAAAACCGAACACACGCTGTTGATTTGTGACTCAGGTGAAAACGTTAAAACACATGCTCTTTGGTGGTCTTGTTGGTGGTTGCTAGTCGAATAGTGCTTTGTTATCCACTTGAATGCTTCCGAGAAGGGAGAATCTGGAAAAGAAAAGAGAAAAAAAAACTGTCATACGGATGCAGTGCCATTTTTAACAATTTTGTAGCAATCATTGTATGTCCCTGAGGGAACACGATCACTCTTGCTTTCAGCTGAATCGCCAGTGTTCAAGCTATCGTCAATGATTGCATTAAAATTCCATTTTCCAAATTCAATTACATGTCACTATGGGTGAGAAAAGGCAACGCCCCCAGTCGGCAGAATTATGGGATGGAGGCATGGTGGGTCGGGGTAAATGTTATTCCAGTTGAATGTGATATAATTAAACAGCACATGAATGGTTTTATGTGAAGCATGATAAGAGAAAACATGCGTTTAATCTGCCGTTCAATCTGTTGTCAGAGCTGAACGATTGTGTAGCGAAATGTGTTTTCAGTGCCGTTATCGATATTATTGTACTGTTTCAAAAATATTTGGACTGCGATGTGACGCACATATAAATCAATTGATACAATCTAATGTTTAAACATTAGCTAATGCAGCCGAAACGAGATGGAGAAATTGTATCGAATTTAATTTAACTGCATGATCAGAATGAAAATGTTTGAGTATTTCATTTTCTAAATACTGACTGATTCCACGCCAAATCGGTCGGTCACCAAACTCAACTATCTTCGATTTTGATGAAACTTGGTACACGTCTTCGGTATGTTGAAAAAAAATCCATCTGGTGTTAAGATTATTTGGATTCAAGAGTAACTTTTGAGATGGGTGTATGTTTTTTTCCAACATTTTACTTGAAAAATCATAGTTCAAAAACCACTACATTTAGAGAAAAACTTTATATGGGGGAGATGTAGAAAACTAAAAAGGCTTTGTAAAAAATGTACACTGAAAAAAAAAATTTTTTTCATAAAGAAAAATCGAAAATAAATACTAAAAATCAAATATAAAAAAATATATTTTTAATATTTTTCAAATTTGTCTTGTTGAAATTTGAGAAAAAAGACACGTTTTGAAGAAGACTCGTAGGATGGACGCTCTTATAATAAAAAAGTTTTCCGAAGGAGCGAACTTTGGTGCATATTTCAAATTTTGGTTATTCATTATTATAAATGTAAATTAATTATACAATAGTGATTTTGGAGATCATTAAAAAGCAACAATGATTATAATGATAAATCACCTGAACGCAACCGTTTTCGAGATTTTTCGGATTTTATTTCAATAGAATGAGAAAACCTCAGAAAATTCGCCTCTTTTCTTAAGTTAATCGAGATTTCCACCAGAAATGATAAATTTTCCAAGATCTTCATATTATAACGTTCACATGATACTCTAATGTCTTCTTTTCTTTTGATATCAGGATGATAAGAAGACTCATTTGAAAAAGAACAAGATAAATAGCACTATTGTTTTAATATTGCAATCAATATATTTATAATTGTTTGTATGGCTGTATCGGTCGGGCCGCTCAGAGAATGAAGGAGCGAATTCACTAAAGCGATGAAAGTAACAGCGAGATAGATGTCGCAGGGGCGACAAGTGTGAAATGGACAGATGATGAAATTATGCGGAGGGTCATATAGAAGAAGCATATTAATCGAACTGCTGACTATTTTGCCAAGCTCCAACGATGTTAGAGGTCGGGTGTAGTGTGTGAAAACTACACTCCGAACAGTTCGGTGATGTAGCGATGAAAGTAACACATATTGTTTAAGGTGGTAGACAAATAGCAGCTATAACGCATGTCAGGTATATCTTCTCATAAAAAACAGCTAATGTACGCTGCCTGTAAACTACCAGAGATGTTTTTATACCTGCATTTCCAAAGGTACCACAGCCAATATATATGCTCATACATAGTCGCATTCATCAGTAAAATCTATCTGAGTGAACTGAAAATGGAGTTTAACATGGAAGAAGTGTTGTAATGCCGTTTCCTACCAAACGGTGCTCAAAAAAACCTTCGTAAATTAACCGAACAAAATATCAAAAAACTCAAGTTTATGGGCAAAACACATTTGGACACTTCTTTGATGATTTGTGATAAGGGACTGTTCATAAACCACGTAGACCGAAATTTGACACTCTCAAACCCCTCTCCCCATCAGCCTAGACTTTCCTTGACTTTTCTGCCAACCCCCCTCCCCTCAAAGTCTACGTAGATTTTGTCAAGTTAGTTTTTTTTAATTTATAGACAATTTT